>PVJH01010333.1:0-74264 GCA_004026705.1 Nesogale talazaci
TGCAGAGATTGTCCTGTAGTACACTTTTTCTTTTTTCCTTTTTAGTGTTTGCTTCTTCTTCACGGATATGTATGTAAACACTGCCCTAAGATATCCGATTGTTTTATGAGCGGGCAGAGTGAAGGGGGGTGGGTGACATGTGCCCTGCATCTCCAAAAACAAGACCTGATGGGTGCCACTGCTTGGAATGAGCAAGTGTCACATTGCGGCACCAAAACGTGTGTTGGCCATTGTGACTGTTCTAAGGATTTTATTCTCAATGAGTATTTTTGTTTACTTTATCGGCCTGCTGTTTGGTGGTTCAGTGCCAGGGGTGACCGGTGCTTAAGGGCTATGGTCCACTGGTCTCCCTCAGACCTGATCTTCTTAGACATTTTGAATTTTGCTCTGCATTGCCACTTTGAATCGTTTTTCACCAACTACCTCATTCTCTTCAGCTCCTGACATTTTACCTCGTTAAAAAAGTGGCTTTTTATTTTTCCTTGTATTTATGATAAATACTGTCTATTATACTATATGTTCTATTCCATGGTATCTCACATTCTTGGGTGGCACCAACAATTAAGCACTTGACTATTAAAATGTTGGCAGTTTGAACTCATCCAGAAATGTCTTGGAATACAGGAAAGAAACTAGGTGGCAAAAGTTATTTATAGTGTGAAGGGAGATGTTGAAATGTGTAAGACATGACACAATAATAATAATTTATAAATTATCCAGGGTTCATTCAGGGGGTAGGGAGAGAGGGGGGAAATGAAGAGCTGATACCAACGGCTCAATTAGAAAGAAAATGCTTTGACAATAATTATAGCAATAAATATACAAATGTGCTTGACACAATGGATATATGTATGGATTGTGATAAGAGTTGTACAAGCCCCCAATAAAATACTTTTTTAAAGGCACTTACAGAGTTCTAAATACAGGCATGTACATGCGTAAATATATTCATACAGAACAATAGAGAAGTAGATCTATGTACATATATTTATAAGTTAAATATCAAGGTAGCAGACAGACACTGAGCCTCTACTCAAATACTCCCTTAACACAAGAAGACTTCGTTCTAATAACCTGGCATTCCGTGACGCTCACCTTCTCGGCATGATCGCTGCAGACAAAGTGGGTGCATTGCAAATGTGGTGAAGAAAACTGATGGTGTCTGGCTATCAAAAGATGTAATGTCTGGGGGTCTAAAAGACTTGAAAATAAACAAGTGGCCATCTGGCTGAGAAGTCCACATGAAAGAAACATGCCAATCTGCATGGTCACCAGGTGTCCACGGGATCAGGGATCAGGCATCTAAGACCCAGAACACAAAGTCATATCAATGGGAATGCGGAGGTGTTCGAAGTGGAGACCCAAAGCCCATCTGTATACAATTAATTGAACATCCCCTTACAGAAGGGTCACAGGGAAGAGATGAGCCAATCAGAGTGAAGTACAGCGCTGATGAAACATGCAACTTTTCTCTAGTTCTTTAATGCTTCCTCCCCCCACTATCATGACCCCAGTTCTACCTTGCACATCTGGGTAGGTCAGAGCATGTGCACTGGTACAGAGAAGAGCTGGAATCACGGGCAATTCAGGACAGACAAACCCTTTAGGACCAATATTGAGAGTAGCAAAATCAGCAGGGGAAGGGGATATGGGAGGGAGGGAACCAATCACAATGATCTACATATAGCCCCCTTCCAGGCGAGTGGACAACAGAAAAGTTGGTGAAGAAAGACATTGGTCAGTGTAAAATCTAGAAAAACAATTATAAATTATCAAGGGGGTCAATTAGAAAGAACATGTTTTGATGATGGCAATATCTGTATCAATGTGCTGGATACTACAGATGTATGGATGGAATGTGATAAGAGCTGTATGAGCCCCTAATAACATGATTTTAAAAGTCATGCACTGGAAGAAAGGTCTGTCCAGGTGCTGCTGGAAGGTCACGGCCATGCACAGCCTGTGGAGCATGGAGTTGTTCAGACTAGAATCAACCCAGCAGCAATTGATAGTGACAGCATTTCTTTGTAGTCAATGAAAATGGGAAAATACAGAAATACAGCTAGTTTGTTTTCCAGGGCTACCTGGAAGATTGTAGAGAATCCTAAAACCAGTGAAAAAGAAGGGGAAAAGGTGGGCGGGGGAGGGGACAGTCACGGGGTGGGGTGACCTAATCTGTATACTGCTCATGATTGTGTTTGCAGTCTCTTCAGTCTTTCACATCGGACACTTTGAGCCCCGCCTAGTTGGGAGGACAGGTTGCTTCTACAGGGACCCACCTGTCTTTGAAACATGACAAGTTTAGATGTGGATGACTCTTCCTTGAGAGCTAGATGTTTACACGTGATCAGGAGCTTGAGGAAAAGCATTATGCATGTGAGGCCCGTGGTCCCAGCTTGGACGTGATATAAAGTTAGATTGCAAAGGTGGGCTTAGATCAGAGATGGCTAGCAGGCCTTTTTTTGTGTGTCATTTCCGGTGAATGTGAGTGGCTGTGCAGGGTGTCTTGTTGGGAACTGGATTCTCACTGGGCTCAGGAGACAGAGAAGATGGGATCCGTGTCAGACATTCGACACGATTTGAAGTCCCGGCATTAGTAGGATGGGACAATGTATGCTCACAGCTCCAGGTGACCCTGTCAGAGGGCCTCCTGACAAAACAGCTCTCATCATTTTTTTTTTCTGGAGTGTTTCAGGATACATTTTCTTTTCTTTTCTTTTCTTTTTTTTTATAGGCATCACTGCCCTGGTGGTGAGAGTAGGAGGCCCAGCCTTTGCTCCTGTGAGCGGGAATTGAACCACCATCCCAGTGGGCCGCAGTCCCGCGCACAACCACTACGCCACCGGGGCTCAGCCCACATTTGCTTTTCTAAGTGTACCCCTGTAGTTCCGTATACCAACAGAATCTTAGTTTTTCCTTTTTTGTACACCCAGTTTACATGAATCAATCAATAGGCCAACCAGGCCCAAATACCTCTGCTAATTGACTTGTTGACCTTGTCACGTGCTCAGTCAGAGGTGGCCTGAGTGCCCAGCTCCAAGACCACTTTGAGCCCTGTGTCCTATCTCTAGGTGCTTTCTTTCTGGTGCTGCCCCGCTCCCAGTGCGGCTCATTTTGCTGGATGGTCTGCTGGAGCCAGCAGGGCCGCTGCCAGATGGGGAACATTTGTCTTTATGAATCTCTGTCCATAGCTTTTTTGAGGAAAATAAAAATGATTTCCAGCAACCAAACTACTGCCACTCCATCATTGCTGACATTGTCCTTTCTAAGGCTGTCATTCGATAGAGAACAATGGTACAAAAAACAATGCTGTGATTACTGTTGAGATCATCTAAGACAGTGGTTCTCAATCTCCCTAAGGCCGCGACCCTCTCTACCCTTCCTCATGTTGTGGTGACCCCCCACCCCCCAACCATCAGATGCCTTCCGTCGCTACTTCATCAATGTCATTTTGCTACTGCTATGAATCGAGCGACCCCTGTGAAAGAGCCGTTCGAACCCCCAAAGGGGTCGTGACCCACAGGTAGAGAACCACTGATGGGAGAGGTGTTATACGTAAGCAACCTTGTCACGGTATCGATCATGTATGATTGTGTCGGGACTCTGCACTCATCTGCCCTGTCTGTGTGCTGTGCTGTGGTGACTTGCAGGCTGGTGTAAGATGCTTCCAGCATTTCCGGTTCCATCCGGGGCCTTCACGGCACACAGGTTTCAGTGGAGCTTGCAGACCAAGACAGACGAAGAAGAGGGCGCTGGTGGTCAACTTCTACCGAGACTGGCCAGTGAGCACTTGGTGAAAGGCATTCGAACACTCTCCTAGAAAGCTGAAATGGACAAGGAGCTCCTCGGGAGAGGAGGCCCCCAAAAGAAGAGGGGCAAAGACCAGCTCCCTCAAAATGGACGTGGACAGAGCCATGCTGACAGGTTTCCATCTGGCGAGGGATCATAGGTCCAAGTGAGAAGAAACACCTCCCCCCGTGCCACCCAGAGCGTGGAATGTAGAAGGATAAACCTAGGAAATTGGAAGCCAACAAATAAGAAAATGGAACTCATGAGGATAGATCATGTAGGCATTTGTGAGCTGAGATGGGCTGGTGTCCCCTATGGTGAGTCACCTAACCATGTGGTCTATGATGTCTGCAACAACAAGGAATACTCAACGAGGATTAATGCCACCTTCACCATCAAGAAGAACATTTGAAGGTTTATCCTGAATCATACAGTGCTGTCTCCAATGGCCCTCAAGAAAGACCAGCTGGGCTGAGCCCTGGTGGTGTGGTGATTGTGCGTGGGACTGCGGCCCACTGGGACGGAGGTTCAATTCCAGCAGTGGGGCTGGGCCTCCTACTCCCACCACCGGAGAGCAGTGATGCACCCCCCCCCCCAACAAAAAAAAAAAGAAAGAAAGAAAGACCAGCTAATCCATCATTCAGATTTACTGACCAAACACTGATGTCACTGAAGATGAAGATATGGAAGATTTTTGCGACCTTCTGCAGTCTGGGATTGATGGAACATATAATAAAGATGCGTGGATAATCATGGGTGATTGGAATGTGAGATCTGAAACAAAACGGACTGCTTATCATGAGGGAGTGTGGCGTTAGTTCCCATGTACAGCAACCCTCGTAGGCACAAGAGAACAAACCACTACCTTTAGAACCCATGGGAACAACCACTGTGTGAGTCGGTGTCCGTGAGGGCCTTCCACTTGAAGCTGACCTCCGACTTTACCAAGTAGGATGTCTTTTCCAAGGACTGGTCTCTTTGAATAACACACCCAAAGGGTGTGAGATGAAAGCCTGCCCTTTCTATTCTAAGGAGCATTCTGACTGCATTTCTTCTAAGACAGATTTGTTTGTTCTTCTGGCAGTCCGTGGCACTGCTAATATTCTTCACCAAACCATAATTCAAATGCATTAGTTCATCTTCATATTCGTTGTCCAAACTCTCCTATGCTTATGAGGCGATTGGGCATACCACAGCTGGGATCAGGAGCACCTGGTTCCTGAAGTGGCATCCTTTTGCTCTTCAGCACTTGTACTGAAGAGGTCTTGTACTGGACCTTTGCCAAGGGCAATATATTGCCCATCATAATGTTATACATTAGTCCAGGTGAAAGGGTATGTGTGTTCTTTACATTGAGTTGTAATACTGAGAACTTCCATACTGAGAACTGCAATCCTTGATGTTTATTATTAAGTGTTTCAAGTCCTTGCTTTCAGCAAGCAAGATCACGTCATTTGCAAGTTGTTCATAAGACTTCCTCCTATCATAATGCCACATGCTTCTTCACACAGACCACCGTTTCAGGTTATCTGCTTAGCATACAGACTGAATATGTATGACGCAGGACATGAACCCGACACACACCTTTCCTGGGCTTAAACCATGCAGTATTCCCTTGTTTGAGTCACACAGCTGCCTCGTGGTCTACGTACGTACAGATTCCGAATGAGCGCAATGAAGTCTTCTGGAATTCCCATTCTTCTCAATGCTATTCATAGTTTGTTATGATCTACACATTTGATTGCCTTTGCACAGTCAATAAAGCACAAGTCAATATCTTTCTGGTATTCTCTGCTTTGAGTCAGGAACCATCTGATGTCAGCAATGGCATTCCTCATTCTACATGAATTTTCCAGTCGATATACCACTACAACCAGTGCTCAGCAAAACTTTACTTGCAAGCGATATTAATGATATTGTTTGATAATTTCCTCATTTTTGTCGGGTCACATTTCTTTGTACTGAGTACACATTTGGACCTCGTTCAGGCAGTTGTCTGAGTAGCTGTCTTCCAGCGTTCCGGGCATAGGTGAACTAGTGCTTCCAGGGCTTGGTTCGTGGAGACTCTTCAATGTATCTTCCATCTATTCCTGGAGTCTTGATTTTCAATAAGGCCTTGATTGCTGCGTGGATGTGTTCCTTCATTAGCATTGGTTCCTGAACACATGCCACCCCATGCAACGCTTGTGTGCCAACCAGTTTTTGTTGTTGTTTTGAGACAGTGACTCAGTATTTCTTCCGCCTTCTTTTGATATTTTCTCTGCATCATTCAGCCCTTGCCCACAGAGTTCTTCAGCATTTCAACTTGAGGTTTAAATTATTTTATTCCATTCTTCCAGCTTAAGATATGCTGAGGCTGTTTTTCCTTTGGGGCTTTGCACTATTCATTGTTAAAGCTTTATTTGGTCTTCTCAAGATGTCCTTCAAAATTCTTTATTCAACTTTTTTACTTCATTCTTTATTCCATTTTCTTTAGCTACTTTACATTCAAGAGTAAGTTTCGGAGTCTCTTCTAACATCTAGTCTTTCTTTTTTCATGTCCTTTTACTTACCCTCCACCCTCTTCCTGTAGGATGTTCTGGATGTCATCCCAAAGCTCATCCATCAAGCCTTCTGTCACTAGTGCTCACCACCTCAAACCTGTTCTTGAGATGGTTGACAGTGTATTTGATCAATTTCAGAAGCCAACAGAATTCTTCAGTTTCTTCATCAGTGATTATTGCATATATTTGAATAACCATTGTATTAAGTAGATTTCCTTGTACATATATTGATATAATTTGACCACAGAGAGAATTTTGCTTCAAGATCTTGTTCTTTTTTGTTAATTTTTTATTAAAAGATCGTTTTATGGGGGGGGGGGTTCTGACAGCTCTTAAAGCAATCCATACAATCATATTATTGGGAATGAGGGAGAGTGCGGAGTGAAGACCCAAAGTCCATCTGTAAGCAACTGGACACTCCCTTATAGTGGTCTCAGGGAGGGGATGAGCCAGTCAGGGAGCTGTATAGTACTGATGAAACATACAACTTTCCTCTAGTTCTTTAATGCTTCTTCCTGAGCCTCCCTCATACTCCCCCCTCCCCAATATCATGATCCCAATTCTACCTTAAAAATCTTGCTAGACCAGAGGATAAACACTGGTACAGATCACAGATGGGAACACAGAGACTCCAGGACTAAGGACCAATTAAGAGATAGCAGGAGAGTAAAGGGAAGAGAAAGGAGAAAGGGGGAACAGATCACAAGGATCTACATATAACACCCTCCCTGGGATGCACAACAAAAAAGTGGGTGAAGGAAGACATTGGTCAATGTAAGACACGAAAAAAAATGAACTTATAAATTATCAAGGATTCAGGAGGGAGACGGAGGAGGGGGAAATGAGCAGATACCAAGGGCTCAAGTAGAAAGAAAATATTTTGAGAATGATGATGGCAACAAATGTGCAAATGTTCCTGACACAAGGGATCTATGTGTAGATTATGAAGAGTTGTATGAACCCCCAATAAAATGATTAAAAGAAAACAACAACTCATACGTCAATTGATATCAAGCATATTTGTACATATGTCGCTGTTATTATTTTCTAAACATTATCTTCTATTTGAGTCCTTAGTCTCAGTTCCTCTTCTATAAATTGTTATTATTTTTTCATATCTTACACCGACTGCTGCTCCTTTCCACCCAGTTTCTCTTGTTTGTGTGTGTGTGATTATGTGTCGATCATTGAAAGTAACTCTCCCTCCCCTCCCCTCCTCTCCTCACTTCCCCCCTATCCTCCTGGTATTGCTACACCCCTTCCTGTTCCTAGATTTCATGTTGTGGGATTAATATAAGACTTTCCCCCAATTCTATCTCCTCCAACATTTTTCCAAATATTAGAAGCTATTTGCTAGCACTTGGTGGGAGGGAAGAGACTTAGAGATAGTCTCTCTGAAGGATCCAGCTATCCAGATGCCATTGTCTCTCCCACAAAAGGTAGGGCTCACTCCCTGATATGAGGACAACAGTTCCCTTCCCGTGAAAGCTTTAGCTTTCAAGTGTCCAGTTTGACTTTTTAAATCAAGTGTCCAGTTCAAGGGCAATCAAGATTGGGCTGCCACCATGATCTCTGGAATCTGGCCCATCTTGTCACATGTGTGTCCCCAACACCTCCCCTTCCTATTGCGTGTATGCCCCTAGATCCTCCCCCTCATTACCATGGTACCTGGGAGGATATCTCCTGCATGTTCTTACCTGTAATCAGTGGGGCTTGCACGTCCCCAAAAGATTTTAAAGTCTTGGTTATCAATAAACCTGGCTCTCTCTCCACGTGGACCACCAAGCAGGACTGAGGTGAGCAGGCTACCATGAAAATGTGTCTGACTCCATTATTTAAATCTCTCTTCTATCGCTCATAGTTTCTTTTTCTTTTTTTTCTTTTTTTATGGCATCACTGCCCTGGTGAGAGTAGACGGCCCAGCCTTGTTCCTTGAGAGCTGCTGCAAGATTTGAACAGCCAACCCTGTGGGCCGCAGTCCCACACGCAACCACTATGCGACCGGGGCTCAGCTTCTCTCATATTTTCTATGACTTTACTATATAGTCTTTACTTATTATCACTGTACAATAGTGCCTACTGAACTCATGATGACATGTTATGGGGTGGCTCCCCTGGCATTTGGTGCCCATTATGTGGGAACCAGTAGAAAAGAACTCTTTTGAGTTATGTCCCATGTAACAATTGTATGGCCTCATCAGACTGAAAGGGGGAACTGGGAAAAAAATTTTTGAGTTTATATGTTTTTGGGTGTTTTTTAGTCCAAGTGAGATATGGGTCAGACAAAGCAAGAACACAAAGTATAGTATCACACTTTACCACCTCTTGAAGAAACAGAATGTAGTAGTAATGTGTGGCAGTGTCTATGTGGGGTCAATTTCAGGATTGGGAGTGTAGGGATGGAGTCTAGTCTGTCAATCTGGAGATAGCCAATGAGACCTCTGTGTGGGCATGGCTTTCTCCCAAGAATTCTGGGAAATCTGAAAATAATTCCCTTGGGGACGCTTCACTGGCAAGACAGCATGGCAGCATGCTGATAGATCTCGAGTCCTGGAAACTGCAGGAGCCTAAGGAGAAGCCATATGGGCTTACCCTGATGAAACCAGATCTCTGAAGCCAGAAAAGGCACATGGAGACTCCTGTCAGTTCTGAGATGCTTGAAAAGCCCCAGAGAGGCCTCTGTCAGCGCTGAGGTGCTACTACCTCTGGATACTCGAGACTCTACATCCACTGGCCTGTGATTGCCCTGGTGTCCTTGCATGTGCTTCATGAGTCTGAAGACTATATAGACAGGTATCAGACATATGGGTTATTATCAGACTTATGACCTTGGACTAAATTGGGTTGGGATGTTTTCTCAATGCCCCATTCCCCTTGTATATAAACCTCTCATATACATATGCATGTTTATGAATTTGTTTCTCTAGTCTACCTGGACTAACACGTAAACGAATAAAAACCAAGAGTTTATTCAAGTGGTAAAGAAATGTAATTCTTCTTTTCTAGAGTCAGAAACCTTTGATATGGAGATCTGGGACATAATCCCACAGGGAAGGGCAGAGCATACCCATGGAAACCTGGTCTTTATGGGCTCAAGTTAAGATGGTTTTAGAACTCTTGCAGGAGGAAAAGAAAGAGGATTACCAGTCTAGTGAGAAGTCTGTGTGAGCTATCCAAATCTAGAAAAGCAAGCTAAAGCCTCTGTGAATGAGTATGAACTAGGTTATGAAACTTTAGGAAAAATGGAAGAAGCAGGATTGATATGATATCTAAGCCCTTGGATTAGAAATGAAACCTCCTGGCCAAAGCCTATGTGCACCTGGGGGACTGCAGCCTGTGAAGGTTGCAAGGTGATAAAGCACTAGAGGAAGTAAATCCCAAGATCCAAAGGGAGCTAATGAACAACCCCTTGCTTTTAAAGGTAGGGAAAACAAAGAAACAAAGCCTCAAAACTCTGCAAACTTAAATCTGGGAAGAGGCAGGCAAAATGAGTATCAGGCCCATGAGATGTTTTTAGACAGAGATGAGGAAACTAAGCCTGAATCAGAACTAAGCCTGAATCATACTAAGAACATATGCTCCCCGGCTGGAATTTAGTATAGAAAAAACGAGAGATTGTAGAACAATCTAGCAATCCAGTGCCAGAGGTAGAAATGAAGAGATTACCTACCAAAAAATGCAAACAAAGTAAGTTAGCATAGAAGGTGAAGGTCAGAACGTGAAGTTGATAGATAACCAGAAACCCAATGCAGAAAATAAAAGCCAAGACTCAAAGTTGACAAACAAACAGAGGCCTGTGCCAGACCATGAGGCGGGATCACCGAGTGTGGGTTTAAAAGTTTCCAGACTCTACCCCAGGTGTAGAAAGGGAACTCAATGGGCAAGTCAATGTTGCTCAAGATTCAGCAATTAAGGACTGCCATTAGCAAATGTTTCCTGGCAGGAAAATACAGTGGCGCTTGATACAGACAATGCCCAGCAGAGCGTGGAACGCAAGGTGTCTACCTGCCAAAGCAAAGAAAATCTTAGGAAGGAATTTCAGATATCCCCCACCCTTAGAGCAGGAAACCAGACTTGGCCAAACTTGCAAAATCCCAGCCTGTGTTCTCACTGCAGAAAGTTTAACCAACCCAGAAGCAGCTCAGAAGCGCTCACCATAGTCCATTGATTCTAAAAAGCAGAATCCCCTGCTTCAAAGAGTAATACAGTTTTTTTTTAATTTATTTTTTATTTTTTTAGGCATCACTGCCCTCAGGTGGTGGGAGTAGGAGGCCCAGCCTTTGCTCCTGGGAGCCGGAATTGAACCTCCATCCCAGTGGGCCGCAGTCCCGTGCACAACCACTACGCCACCAGGGCTCAGCCCGAGTAA
Organism: Nesogale talazaci; assembly: GCA_004026705.1. NCBI lineage: Eukaryota > Metazoa > Chordata > Mammalia > Afrosoricida > Tenrecidae > Nesogale > Nesogale talazaci. The sequence continues at coordinate 10,702 of PVJH01010333.1, forward strand.
TACAGTTTTTATCAGGAAGATTTAACCTAAGAACTCAAGGAATTCAAATTGATATTAGAGTTGATCAGAGTTGTGAGGAAAAGCCAAAAACTATAATCAAACCAGAAATTACTAAGAGCAATAATTGGGGGGGCGGTTGAGTGAGAGACTGTGGCCCACGGACTTGGCGGTTCAATCTAGCAGCAGCTCTCCAGGAGCAAGGCTGGGTAGCTCCCACAACCACCAGAGGGCAGTGATGCCCCCCCCAAAAAAAAGTGGTATTGGAGTCTGCTACCTAAACGAACTTTAGGATGTTTGTTAGGAAAGTCCAACCTAAATTCTCAAAGTGTTCTGATGGTTACTGGAATTATTGATCTCCTGATCAATAATACAAAGCAATTAAGGCAATAATTAAATCTGATATAGTACGGTTTATAAAAGAATATTTCTTTTTTAAAATTTTTTCTGCCCCCACCCCCGCCACCCAAAGGAATATTTCTTAAGCCAATTTTTGCTTCCTTGCATTTCCAGAATAATTTATACCTATCAAGGAAGAGTGCTTGAGAAGTCTGACCACCTTTTAAACCAAGGAGTCTTTTGGAGTGCCATTGTGAAAAACAGTAACACCCCTACATGGATTTAGAAACTAAAGGGAAAAGGTTTTTAAATTCTGGACATGTGGTCATTTCTTTAGGGCATTCAGGAGGGTCTAAGACCCACCCATTAACTTCCTCTAATTCCAGTATGGAGGGAATGAGAGAAATTACCCAAGGCAGACTATTGCAAGGTTGTAAAATCTTACAATGGGGAGAGCCTGAAGGGCGATATGGCTTAAGTGAACCTGTAATCTTATTGGTAAATTTGGAGAATAAATGCCTGTTTGGCAAGCTACTTCAAGAAAAGCTGAACAAATTTATTAAGATTTTTTTTCAGTCTCTTAAATCATCTGGAATGTGGTAAGAAATTCTCACAATTAATTAGCTCTCTTGATTCTCTGAGCGCTGGAAGCCAAAATTCGTATAACTATGAAGATTATCTAACAAGCTCCATTGGTTTGGAATCAGGCAAGTTCCCTGATATTGGTTATAATGTTTTGAAATCTACATTATTAATATGGAAGAGAGAAAAGAGAAACATTATGTGTGACAAATTGCACTTAGTCATTTTAACCCAAACATTTTTTTTTCCCTTACTAAAAGCTTGTAGCAAAATTAGGGCAGATAAACATATTTTCACTTCTACTGAGAAAACTCCTCCTAGGAAATCCCAGGAAAACAAAAATCACGTTTGGGTTGCGGGTCCATCTGTCACTAGGAGAAGGGCCTACACATTTTACGTTTCTGCAGAATAAAGCTGATGGACACTCCTTAGAAGGACACAACCACATTTGGAGAAAGATGAAGGACACACAAAAGAGGAAGAAATCATCATTAACCATAACCGTTTCCAGGTTGCTGACCCTCCAAAGGGAGGCGCTCTTTGCTCTCGTTTTTAGAGGCAAAGGAGACAGGTGGACTTGCTCAGAGCACGGGAGAGAAGCTGATGCTGTAACCTGATCCTGCCCCTTACTGAAGTTACCCATAACATCCAAGAAACCCTCACAGAGGCCTGAGGACTCGATTGCTGCCTGCTGAGCTATGTCTTCCATTGCTCACGCTAAGTGACACTCTGAGACTCTATCAAAACTGAGCATTGTATACAGCAATAACTGGACTATTACTACAGACTGTTCTATTGCTGAAAGATCAAGATTTTCGACGTGTTGATTAATGCTGAAATGTTATTGGAATGGAACAGATTTCTATGTAATCCTGTACCTATGTAATGCAACAATGTTTGTTAGGGATCTTCTTTGGAAACATTTGCAAGGGTCTAAGGGAAACATTTCATTAGACGTTATTCAGCGTAAGAAGGATATTATCTAGACATTTAAAGGCAGAGAGGCAGCTCCTGGTTCTGATGTGAACAAACAATTGGTGAACGGCATGGGAGGGTTGGAGCCTTGAGTTTGGACCCAAAGCATTGAGCACAGCTTCAGTTCCAGTCTGACTGTGTTGTTTATCATCACAGTTGTGATGCTGGCACTCTCATGTGGTTTCTATAAGAAGCGAAGAGATAAGAAGAGAGACCATGCTGCCTCCGTGACACCTTTAAATCTGAAACGGGGGGCTGAGCCCCGGTGGCGCAAGTGGTTGAGTGCGGAACTGCAGTCTGCGGGCTTGGCGGTTCAAATCCAGCAGCGGCTGGGTAGCGCCCACGACCACCAGAGGCAGTGATGCCCACAAAAAAAAAAAAAAATCTGAAACGGAATGATAGGTAGCTAGTGTTGGGAAAAGGGGTCCATTGTGCAATGTTTAAAATAGCGTGCTATCGCTCAGCAAAGGAATGGCACACTGCGCAGGCTCAAAGGTCCAGGTTTCCAGCCCGCGATACTACAACTGGATTGGCTCACCTAGGCCAGGTGAATTCAATTCAGCCAATGGGGTGGACCAGGCTTGTAAACCACACCTCCCCGCAAGAGAATTGCAAAGGCCAAAGTCTGGGCCTCTGGCAAGCTTTGGCCTAGCGGCTACTTTGAAAACATAGAGTCTGGCTGCGGTCCAGGGCAGACCGCATCTCTCTCTTGTGCACGTAAAAATTATTGACTAAGGTTTCCCCATTGTTCAAGATTCAGACAAGGGAGGGGAGCAAACAGAGCAAGTTAAACATACTAACTAGAATGGAACTTCCTTGGTGGAAGGATTACTTGTTCAGTAGAGTAGGGTTTTTTTGTTTGGGGTTTTTTTTTGGGGGGGGGGGTTGGTTTTTTAGATAAGGGTAGCTAGCTCATTGTAAATTCCAACTGCACCGGTTCATCTATTTGCTTTTGATTCACGGTGGAAGGCCGGTCATTTATTGGGTATAAAAAGTCTGAAAGTGCACGAAAGGGGGCGGCGTTCCCGCCTTGCATGGCGAGGAATCGGCCCCTGTGCAGGTCTCTGAGAAATTCGGCCTATTAGACTTTGGAGTCCGAGTCTCCTTTATCCACTACTTCACAAGACTCTCAAGCAGTTTTCCTTGCCAGCAGACGGGGCGAGGGATCTCCTGGGTGCCTTTGTGAACCTGAAACTTCTTTAACCTTCATAAAGCTCATTTGGATCACAAACCAGGCTTCTGCTTGCATTCTTTCTCGCGTGGAGCCAAGGACCGCAGTATATTTCTCCTCCTGAGAAACCTTACAGCAATACAGAAGGGAGAAATGCAGGAAACTAACACTGAGGAAAATAGGGCTGGGACTTATTCCCTGACTGGTACAGAGGGAATCTGGAAGGTCAGTGTTCCTCGGCAGGAAAACCACCACTCTGGTGATTGGAGATGTAGTCCAAGTACATTTTCTTTCGATAATTGATCATTTTCCACAGTTTCTCTCCTTCAAACTGCGCATCAATTTGTAAGCAAATGATTGATTCTATCTCCCTATAGAAGCAGATGTTCCTATTGGCTCTATTTTCTTTCCACCATAGAATCCAACTCCTCTCAGTCCTTTCCCCCAATAGCTGTTGGGCGTGACAGGACTTTATCCCTGTGCCTGGATTCAAAATGTTTACCAAATTTTACTGGATTTTTGGCTACATTAATTTGATTTTTACCTTGACAGCTTTCAATGCATAGACAATAACCACTTTATTCCTCTGGCTCTTTTAAATTTTATATATAAAACTAAAGGGGGGAATTGTGGGATTAATATGAGACTTTCCCCCAATTCTATCTCCTCCAACATTTTACCAAATATTAGAAGCTGTTTGCCAGCACTTGGTGGGAGGGAAGAGACTTAGAGATAGTCTCCCTAAAGGATCCAGCTATCCAGATACCATTGTCTCTCCCACAAAAGGTAGGGCTCACTCCCTGATATGAGGACAACAGGTCCCTTCCCCTGAAAGCTTTGGCTTAATCAAGTGTCCAGTTCAAGGGCAATCAAGGTTGGGTTGCCATCATGATTCTGGAATCTGGCCCATCTTGCCACATATGTGCCCCCAACACCTCCCTTTCCTATTGCGTGTATGCCCCCTCATTACCATGGTACCTGGGAGGACAGCTCCTGCATGTTCTTGCCTGTAATCAGGGGGGCTTGCACGTCCCCAAAAGATTTTTTGGGGGGGCATCACTGCTCTCTGGTGGTGGGAGTAGGAGGCCCAGCCCCACTGCTGGAATTGAACCTCCATCCCAGTGGGCCGCAGTCCCGCGCACAACCACTACGCCACCGGGGCTCAGCCCCCCAAAAGATTTTAAAGTCTTGGTTATCAATAAACCTGGCTCTCTCTCTATGTGGACCACCAAGCGGGGCTGAGGTGAGCAGGCTACCATGAAAATGTGTCTGACTCCATTATTTAAATCTCTCTTCTATCTCCCATATTTTCTATGACTTTACTATAATCTTGATTATTATCGCTGGACAATTGCACTGATCAGACTGGTGATGACATCTTAGGGGCTAGCTCCTCTGGCACCATATATCATGACATCTTATCTCTTATCTGTACCTATGTACATGCTCCAGTCTAGTCCACATCTTATTCTCTTTGATGGTGAGTGTAACACCATTTCTCTTGAGTTTGTCCCTTTTAGTATAGTCAACAATATGATAGTTGTCAGTCCATTTCAGCTCACAAATGTCTAGAATATTGATTTTTTTTATGTATCCAGCTTCATTTTAGACAACTTCCAATTTACTGGATTCGTGCACCTTACATCCCATGTTCTGAAGATTTATTCTGATATTTTTTCCACCTTTTCTTTTCACTTTGTGTCGCTTCGAAAGATGGAGGTCCAGCAGGACGTACTGCATCCTCATCATTGTGGCCCTTTCTACTGCCAGGAGGCAGCTTTTCCTTTGCTGTATTTTGAGTGCCGTCCAACCTGAAGGGCACATTTTCCAGGATTGTATCTGGCAGTGTTTCAGTGCTATTCATTAAGTGTTCAGTAGCTAATTCCTTAGAAGTAGGCCCCCGACTTCTTCTTCTTCATACTCTCTTCGTGTGGAAGCTTTATGGAAATCTGCTCGCCTTGAGTGACCCTGATAGTGTTCCAACACCGGCTTCTGGCATCACGGCCACACATAAGCCATCACCAATTGATGGAGACACGCTGGAAAGGAGAACCAGTAGCTGGGAACATTGTCTGGATGATAAGAATGGTGCTGGAGATCACAAGATGGGGCTTTTCAAGACCAATGACATATGCGTGATCAAGATCAGTTTTCAGTAACATGTTCTTGCCGTTGGGTATCAACAAGTCAGCTCTGACTCAGAGCCGCCCCGCGGACCACACGCAGTCCTGGGCCATGCTTCCAAGTGTTTCCCATCGCTGTAGCTACTGTGTCACTCCATCTCATTGAGGATCTTCCTCTTTGTGACTGTGACTGTGACTTTATCAAGTGTGACGTCCTTCTCCTCCAGCGACTGGTCTCTCCTGAGTCCGTCCAAAGTATGTGAAACAAAGTTTGCCACCTTTGCCCTTTAATGAGCATTCTAGCGAGACTTCTTCCAAGACAGATTTGCTTTTCTCTCGGGCGGGGGGTAGGGGCAGTCCATGGTATTTTTGATATTCTTTCTCAGCACCATAATTCAAGCACACCAATTCTTTGGGTGACATCATTCAATGCCCACCTTTCAGATGCATGCGAGGCAATTGAAAACAACGTGGTTTGGGTGAAGGCCACACTAGTCCTCACAGTTAACCTTCTTGCTTTTCAACACCTTAAAGAGATCTTGTGCAGCAGATGTACCAATGCGAGGTGTCATGTGACCTCTTTGCTACTGCTTCCTTGTTCAGCCACAAACGTTGACTACACCTGCGGACCACACAATAGGGAAGAAACAAGTATACTACAGCTTGGGAAGAAAATTAGCCCTGGTGGCATCATGTTTGTGTTGAACTGCTAACTTCAAAGCCAGCAGTTTAAAACCACTAGCCATTCCACGGGGCAAAGGTGAGATTTCTAGCCCCTTAGAGAGGTACAGTCTCAGGAACTCCCCAGGTCACCGTGAGTCAGAACTGACTTCATGACAAGGGAGATTGAGTTCTGAGTGCGAAGAAATGATGGAGAGGTTCAATATTGTCAATCAGAACGAGGCTAGGGACTGAATGTGGGGTTGGTCACATGCAAATTCAGGCTAAAGCTGAAGAACATTAAAGTCAGTCTGTGAAAAGAAAGTTCCACCTTTCCTCGGTATCACCCACCTGAATGTTAGGATCATCTCAAAAATAGACTTGATGATGCCTTGGACTTAATGACCCAAAATCAGATAGATTGTGAGAAGGCATCAAGGACATTACACACGGGTATTACCAGGGCATTATATATAAAGGTCATCGAAAATACAGGAAATGAAGTCTAGAATGGGTGTCAGAGGATGCGCTGAGAACTCCTCTTGAGTATTAACGAAAGTCACGGTGAGGATGGCGCAGTGATGACAGGGCAGTGTTTTGTTCTGTAGTGCACACTGGGTCGCTTGGGGTCCGAACACATGCGATGTCATCCAACAGCAGAGCAACTGGACGAAATGAGGTGAAAGAACGGGACAGTAGGTCTCAAAGGGTGGCTCAAGAAGACAAAGTATTATAATGTAATACAAAGCATTACAAGTATCACATGTGAAGACCTTTGCTTAGAAAACAAGAGGTGACGAGCACTCTCAGTATTTCTCAAGCTGAAAGTACTGGACTTTAAAAGTTTTTTATTTAACCAAGCTTTGTGTTGCAAGATTGAAGATTTCAATGGACAAAATGTTGACCTATCCAGGAGGCATCTACAGAATCTCGAAGGACTGGTACTATTGCACCCAAAACCGTGAATGCGTGTTCCCCCATCTCAGGATGTAGCAGGTGACCCCCAGAACCAGTCATTCTGACAGAAGAAGTCCAGGCTGCCCTCAAAGTATTGACCAAAACAAGGCTCTAGGAAATGGCAGACCATGCATCAAAATGTTTCAACAAATGGATGCAATGCTAGCAGCATTCCCTGGTCTACATGCATACCTGAAAATCTGATAGAGACCTACTTGGAGAACCACTTGGCCAACCACTTGGAGAAGATCCATGTTGGTGCCATTAACTTCAACGCATAATCAAAGCCCAGGGAAGCAGCAGTCAAGAAATCAAACGTGCTGCACTGGGCAAATCTGCTGCATAAGCTCTCTTTAATGTGTTTTAAAAAAAAGTCTCTGTGAGGACTAAGCTGCGTCTTACCCAGGCCATGGTATTTTTGGTCACCTCATCTACTTGGAGAAACCAAACGTTCAATGCATAAGGCAGACCGAAGAAGAGTTGATGCGTTTAAATGACAGTGTTGATCAAGAATATTGACAATGCCACAAACTGCCTGGAGAATAAACAAAACCGTGGTAGTTTATGATCCTTAGTAGGCAGGGTGGTGAGACTTTCTTTCATAGTGTGGAGATGTCACCAGGAGGGACAGTCCCTGGAGAAAGGACATCAAGTTGCCATGTGTGTTAAATCAGAGCCTCAGCCAAGAAGAAGAGAGGAAGAGCCTGATGATACGGCTTGGTGCAAGGGTTGTAGCAAAGAGTTCAAACATAGCAGCAGCAGTGAGGATGACATAGGGCAGTTTTGGGTTCTGTTATATGAGCATATGAGCTGGAACCAACCCCACAGTACCTAGCAGCGATAACCGTAACAGCCTCACTGGAGATTCTAGATGGCTGGCTGAGGGGGGTGGGGTTCACGGGTGATCATGCTCTCGGGGACACCACTGGCTTGAAGGAGGAAGAGTGGGTAGTGCGGACTAGTGGTGAACATTTGCTGAGGACAAGGTGGTCTCCGAGTCCGTCTCACAGCTGCCCTTTGAGAAGCTTAGCCCCTACGTCAGCATCTGACTCGCATGTCATCTGACTCGCATGTCAAGGGTTATACAGCCGATGGTGAGTCTGAGAACAAAACCCAGAGAAGGCTGATACACTGGGATCCTTTCACTTTTAAAATCCTCCACACCCTTTTCAGGCCTCCTTTGGCAATCCTTCTTTGTAGTATGCCAGACAGGTACTAATTCTGATCTTTCATCTCCATCAAGCCTGTGTGTATGGTTTTGTTCCGGGGTGGTGTGGCTGGGTCAACACATAGAACCTTCTGAAAACGTAGGCATATTAGGGCCATGCGTGACCACCTTTCCTTCCACAGACGCCACAACGTGCTACCAGTTTGTCTGCGTTTGGTTGTTCCTCTGAGCAGAAGACACTGCTCTCCTATCTTTACATGGGCCATGGACTTTTATCAATAAGGTTTCAGCTCACTTAACCTTTTCTCAGAGGACTCCTTTGGTTGTCTATCTAAAGTATTGACTTTGCCAGCATCCACCATATTTACCCACTGAACTTCATGTGAACATGGAAATATTTGTTTTTTAATACCTAGTCCAAATAGCACCTAGCACATTCGTTAAAAGGGCTGGGTCTCCTTTCAGGCAACTCCCCAGTGGAAGAATACTTCTTGGAAGAGGTGACTGTCAGTATCAAACAATACAAGGAAGGCCATTAGGTACAAAATACTTATGTATTTATGAATTCATGACCAAATTAAATATGAAACCTTTATAAAAAGAGGTGTTTTTTTCTCCCCCATCCTCCCTCTGAAACAGCTCTGAATGACAATGAGTATAGGGGTGTCTGTTTTTGCTCTTAAATTCAGTTACCCTTCTCCCCTTTTTGTTTCGACTCTCCCTCCATAGGCGTGTTCCATGCATTTGCCCTCCCCTGGATTTCGAAGTGCAGGTTTCTAAGGGGACTGGAACTCAGCACCTCCTCCCCCTCCTGCTGCTGCCTGTCCTTCCCTTCGTGGGAGGAGACACCAGCGATGGCCTGGCTCCCTCATCGCCTCCACGAGTGGTTCTCTGGGTTGCACGTGGGGCTGCAAGGCCCCCGTGTGGTTGCAATTGGCTCTGGCTGAGCAGTCGGGGAAGGGGCAGTGGATCCCTGAGGGGTTAGCTGGCCCTGATTGTTGGGGAAGTCCTGTGGCCCCTCTGGTCGCTTTCTCCAGGTACTTGGCCAACCTTACCTGTCCCCCAATGGCCTCTTTTCCATTCTAATCAGTGGGCCCTGAATGCTCAGCTTCTATGCAACCTGGGAGACCTATCTCCTTTCTCTTTAGGTCTCTGCTGTCTCCCCCACAGGTCCAAGAGCACCCGCAGACTCCCCTGACTCCATCCTCCAAGTGAAGGCACAGGATCCAGAGCTCCTCTCTTACCCATGGACACCCTTCCTGCCTGCCCCTCCTTCCCTCCGAAGCAGCCAACAATGTGAACATATAATGTGAAGGTAAGCCAATGCGCCAGCAGGGGGCATCCCAGGACCTGCTGACCACACCAGTCACCCTGGAGGGGACTCAGAGGAAGCCCGAGCTTCTGTCACATGAGTTCTGCTTGACCTCCTATTCATCTGGACGATTTAGCCGCCTCTGTTGGTCTTGGCGCCACAAAACCATTGCAGTCAGGGGTTGCCCTTTTCAGGGCTTGCTGTGTCCCAGGGCACATAAAAGCATCTTCGTTGAGATGGTGAGCTCAGGTTCCAGGGACTGGTGTTTGCCCGGACTCTGCCTCTCTTCTGCAGAGGCAGGCTTAGAAGTGTCAAAAGTGGGGAATGAAAGTCAGTTCAAGATCCAGAAATGAGGAGGTCCATTGTGAGCCGCCGTTTGCTCCCACGGGTTCTCCAAGCAATTGCTTACATTCCTCCTCTTCTCCACAGGGTCCTTGTTTGATGCTTCCCATTTTGCCCCAAGCCAGCACTCTAGAGTTAGGCGTCTATGTCCTATGACCCATTCCCACCGCGACAGTACTCTCTGGTTCAGTGTCCACTGCCTCGACTTTGACCCCTGCCTGCCCACACCCACATTCACACAGCAGACACCCTATGGGTCTCCCTCTGAGGGTAAAGAGGATGATCCACATTCTTAAGGCGGACAGAGTAGCCAAAGTCCAATGCTATGTTCAAAGGCCACCACTACACCCCCGAGGCCACGCTCACTCACCAGCACGGTGGGGGTCACGAACTTGTGCTGCCCGTTAGAGCCAGTCCAGCTGGGCAAGGGCACCCTCAAGTCAAGATGGCAATGGTTCTTCCCGGATGGCATTGAAGTCTGGGATCCAACCACCAAGCCTTTGCCTCAATGGGCGCCTTTGTGTGGCTTTAGTCAAATGGAAGCCATCACAAGGGTCTTTTTCCGTATCGTTTTTTTTTTCCATTCTTTGCAGAGAAGTTTTTGTTGGTGATTTTTTTTTTAAAACTTTGTGTGTGTGTGTGTGTGTGTGTGTGTGTGTGTGTGTGTGTGAGATTTGGCCCCACCCCATAAAAAGCAATGCTAACCAAAAGCATTGGAAGGACTCCAGAGGCATGTGGAATGGCTGGGCCCAGACTCCCACCTGCAGCCCTGAAACCACATGCTCCCCTTGTTTCCCTTAGCCCAGTCTGGAGGAAGCCGCAGGGAACTTAGGGGTATGAGGGCGGAGGTGCTTCTTGTGGCCCCAATAGGCACTGCTTCTCAGCCTGGAGTTCTGAACCAGTCCTGCCCCCCTTTAGCGGGTTTGGATTGCCTACAGCCCTTGGGAGGATGCTGACAGGACACAAGCTCATCCACCTGGGGTCTCCTGCAGCGACACCCGAGGAGCTAGAAGCCTAGAGTTGGCTCTGAAGACTGATCTCTACCCTGACTTCTCTCGCGAGGACTGGAGGAGGTTCCACCACACATTGATAACCCTCAAATCCATGGTGGGGGAAAACACGGTCCGTCGTAGAGGCAGGATCTCCCTGCTCACGTCTCCTCACTGGGAGCGGGGGCTGCCTCCCTGGCCACAGCACAAGCCAAGACCCACATCCACACCCTAGAGTTTTGTGGCCGGGGGAGGATTCCCCCGCTTTGGCCCTTGAGTTCTCAAACCCAGAGCTGAAGTGCCAGAATTCTTAGCTCTTTCCCTGCCCTCTGTCTCCAAGCTCTTGTCCCCTGCCCTGCTTGGGGACTGGAGGCCTCGGACGGTGGGCCCGGTCCTGACGCACAGGGCCCAGCTCCTTTCGCTGCGCTGTGCTGGCTGCTGAGAACAGCTCTGCCCTCAGGATCCTGGTGAAGTGGGTCCCCTGGTCCCTGTAAGGTGGAGGGGGGCGATGCAAAAGAGCAGGGGGGCAAGGGCACAGGGGGACAATAGCAGCAGGGTCAGAAGAGGGTGGCGGCATCTCAGACCACAGCCGAGGAGGAAGACGGGGAGGAGGAGGAGGCCGCAGAAGAGGAGGGTGAGGATGGGCCGTTCCAGAAGAGCCACCGGCGCTTGGGCTGCCGTTTCAGATGGAGATAGTCCTCTTTCTCCCTTTCCTTCCGGGCCCGCTGATAGTGGTCTTCTTCCTTCAGGTACCAGACAGGGGGCCACCGGTGCTTCTCAAAATACTCCTGGTTTTCTAGTGCAGAAGACAGTAGGGCTTGGTTACAAGGAAGGCAAGAGGAGGAGGGAGTGGGACACGGGGACACGGGGTGTGACCAAGGGACACTTTTCCCCACCCTGCTGCCGCTAGAGCCCCCAGCCGACCGTCTGTCCATCAACTCACAAAGACTGTCCCCGAGGTCCAAGGGGAGCAAGCCCCTGGCCCTGCCTTCAGGGAGACCCCCGTCTTGCTGCCCAGCTCAGGGAAAGCCCAATGAGCGGTCCCGATGTGTCTCCAGGGTTTTCTCTAATGGCACGGGGAAGATGAGACTGCGACTCATCATTTGCGTTTTTTGTGAATAAAAATGGACCCAGACAAAGACAGGAGGAGAGCGCAGAGGGATCGCCAGGCAGTGAGGGGGTGAGAGGCGAATGAGCTGGCTGAAGCGAAGGTTCCAGAGGAGAATCGGAGAGGCAAGCTGCAGGCACGGGGCTCTGGCTGGAAGGAGGCTGGTGGAAGAGGGCTGGATTTATTCTGGATGGCAAGGGGAGCTCAAGGTTGGGAACCAGGGGGTGATGTGACCGGAATTGTGGTTTGTTTGGGGATTTTTTTTTTTGTGGGGGGAGTATTGTAACCAATGTGCAAAGGAGAAGAGGAGGGGTGTGGGATGCAGGGAGGATGCAGGGAGGATGCTCAGAGCTGAGGAGAAGGAGCCCAGGCACGGAATGTGAGAGCTCCCAGGAACAGGGGGTAGCAGACCCCTCTACGAGGCCAGCGCCACCCTGCCCTGGAGCCCGCACAGGCCCAGCTTGGCTGAGAGGGAGTGGGTGGCAGGAGACCTCCGTCGGGGTGCAGACCTGGCCTTCCCGAGCTGTGAACGGCGAGCCTCCCTAAGTTGTGCAGCCCACATAGTGGGTCATGAGTAGCCTTTTCAAATTTTATATACTTTTCTAGAGGTGTACCGGGTTACAAAATGAGATAGATGACTTCTTGTACACCATTCTTGTCTCAAAAAATGCCAACTAAAACAAAGCAAAACATAAAAAACACCAACTCTAGTCTGCACCCGTGCCTCTGAGCTGCTCCAAATCCCTGAGACATCTGGTTGGTAGCCAGTCTGCCTACAGCTCAGGTCCCCTGCCCTGCAGGACAGTCCTGGGCCTGGGGCCCTACTCTGCCTGACTGGCTTCATCTTTGCAAGCTATTCCCAAGCCCCAGGGCCAAACGAGGCCCAGGAGGCACCGGCAGCTTCCTCGTTTGTGCACTGAGGTCAGCTTAGAGCTGTGGGCCCACGTTGAGGCTCCACCAGCCTAGGAGAGGCGCAGGCCCTGGGAGCTCACCTGGGGACATGGCTTTCATGTCTCGGGGAAACTTGCGACACACGTTGTTGTAGTTGGTGCAAATGTGGTGAAGACACCAGTCAGCCAACTGGTACGCACAGTGGAACTGGGGACGGAACGGAAGATCATTGGCGGTGTGCCCCAGCCCCTGTGCAGACGCTGCACTTGACTGGGGCGGAGGCTTGGGTGCCGAGTGGGCAAAGGTTCTGCCGTCATGGAGTGTCCTCCTTCATAAGCAACCCCCATAAAATCACGTGGAAGACGAGGCTTGTTTCAGGGTCTGGGTGTGACCGCCATCACCTCCCCTTTGTCCTACCCCATGGCTGTCACACCACAGAACTCCAAGACCCATGTAGTGGCTTCCCACCATGTCTGCTCCTCTGACCTCATCCCAGATGATGGCCACCTCCACCTTCCTTCCCATCAAGGGTCCAGAGCCATCCACACGAAGGTGTGAATGGCCAGGCTTGGGGAACTACCTTGTCCAGATGGGAACGCAACTCTTGAATCAGCCATGCTTTAGGTCTATAAACCGACCTTCAACCATCGATTTCCTGGTACTAGGAGGGCCAGTGCCAAACAGGTGGCTTGCTTGGCTGCTCGTCAACCAGGGGAAAGGGGTCATCCCTTTTAGAAGACTCGTCCTCAGCAACCGGCCTAAGCAGGAGGTGGGAGACTCCCTTCCTGCTCTCTGGTTGCCGTCAGTCTCAGTCCCTTCCTTCTAGGGCCAGCCTTTGCTCTGGGTACACCAGGGGGTGCTCTGGCTGCTTCCTTGATCAGGGGCTGAGATGGCTCTGTCTAATCAGGGGGCTGCAGGAAACCAGGTCTGACAGTGGGTTTGCCTCTTACCCCAACCTCCCAGTGCCCCCCCTTCCACTGCCAATGGGCAGAGAGAGCCAGCGCTCACAATATGGGAGCTCTCTTCCCCCGCTGTTATACCTGAGCGAGTTCCAGGAACACAAGGACGTCCCCGTCGATGTCCACCATCATCTGGGTGGCTTCCATCAGCCCGGTCACTGTGTACTGCTCTGTGATACACACAGCGAAGACATCAGTGGGAGAGTCTCACCAATGCCAGGTAGTCTCTGATGCCCCACCCCCGCAGAAATTCATTGCAGACAAAGAGAGAACAGAGCCAGGAACAAGTCCCAGTAGGCCAGGCTACCTGTGCTTTAAGTCCCTCCAATAGGGAAATTGGACCATGAGCAAGACTTTCCCAGTGAATCAGGGGGTCAGGGAGTGGAGGAAGACATTAGAATGAGAATCGGGGTGAGAGATCCTTTAGGCTACATATGTCCCACTGAATATTCTAATATACCTCGCGTAAAAGACCATCGTATATTCAGCCACTGATGCTGAGGGGAAAAGATACCCAGTCCCAGATTTATTGACAACACTTTTTTGACAGTTTTACTGGTGCTTCATCCACCTAGCATACACATCAATAACTCAATCATATGAAGAAGAGCTGTACCATCGCCACCACAATAGACTCAAGTTTCTTCTCCTTGTACTCATTTAAAAAAATATATATATATATATATTATTTTATTTGTGTGTGTGGCATCATTGCCCTGGTGGGAGTAGGAAGCCCAGCCTTGCTCCTGGAGAGCTGCTGCTGGATTTGAGCATCAACCCTGTGGGCTGAATATATATATATATATATATATATATATATATATATATATATACTTTAAAAGGGGAAAAAAGCTGATTAGAGCTAGGGACATATAGTTTAAACTTACTTGTTTGTATTCCTTTAAATTTTGTAACAAGATGTGTAGCTATCTTGCCACTTGATTTAAAATGTTTAGATCTGAAAAGTTAAATAAACACCCTCATATTTGTATTTATCTTTATATTTAAAAGTTAGACAAACATCCGTACTCTTGAATTTTAATTGGAAAAGGCCCAATTAAACACTAACCAACTCAATGGAGAGACATCCCCGGTGCTCAGATTATCACCTTCACACACCATTTCCATTTCCAAGGGAAAGAAACAAGAGCTCCTTGGGAAATGCTGATACCAAGTGGGGGCAGGAAATGAGCACAATAAAATTTGGAGCAGTGTGTAATATCAGATAAAAAGGAAATGATTCAAGACTCTGGAAGTAACTTAAAGGAATTCCTGTTCAGACTGTAAGAATAAAACAAACAACAAGGAAGAAAAGGACAAAAGAAAGAAAGCATAGAAAAAACCCAGGACCATCAATGCAATTCTGACTTCTGGCAACCCTGTCAGACAGAGGAAAGCTGCCCTGTGGGGCTCCCAGGGCTGGGATCTTTCTCCACAGAAGGAAACTGCTCTACTCTCCTCCCCCAGAGAGGCTGTTGGGCTCACCCAGAGTGTTTAACCACATCACCACCAGGAGACCCATCACGTACATTCATATCTGAGTTCATCACAAAAATGAGAAAACAAATCCCAAAATCGAATTGGCCATTGTTAAAGGATGAAGTGAAACCAATGTTATCCTGGAAACTGGTGACTAAAAGGAAAGAATCGAGCCTGTACCCTACCTTCCCTAAAGGAGTTATACTACTTACGGGGCAACAGAAGAGCAGAAAAGGGAAGTTTCACATTGTTATAAGAATTCCCACAGACAAGAGATCTGGTCCACCCAGAGACGATCTACTTCGGAAAAAGCTGCCATCGGGACGTCTCTGGAGCACAACTCTCTGCTGAAGAACACGAGTCACAGTGGCTTGGGCATCCAGGCCACAGCCACTGGTTAGGTTCTGATTTTTAATGAGTTAATAGATCACTGGAAAAGGCATTCCTATTGCTTTCTATCAGCCTTCTGTGCACGTGTGCAGCTTAATTTTTTAACAGCTTAATATTTAATATTTTGAAGGACTTCACCTTGCTTGCACTCACAATCAAGGTTCCTAGAAGCCGCTGGTAAGAAACCAAGCATCACACTGCCTGAGGTAAGCCTGCTCCAGACCTCTTAGAATGTTAAGGTGTCAGGGTGTCTCTTTGAGGACAAAGGTATGCCTGACCCAAGCCATGGCACTTTCAGTGGCCACCTAGGCACGTGAAGGTGGACCCCGAGTGAGAAAGTCTGCAGCACGATGGATGCGTTCGGTTACGAGCATTGGAGGAGAACACAGGAAGCACCACGGACTGCCGACAGGACAGACAGACCTGTCTTGGAGGAAGCTGTCAGAATGCGCCTGAGAAGCAAGGACATCAAGACTGTGTCTCACACACTTTGGACACAGGAGCAGGAGAGACCAGTCCCAGAAAAGGTCACCACACTTTGTACAGTAGAAGGACAGCACCAAAGAGGAAGACCGTCAAGGAGATGGAGTGACACCGGGGCTGCAACCATGGGTTCTCCTCTAGCGACAGCTGGGACGGTAATGCAGAAGCAGGCACGGCTTCCTCCTGCTGTGCACAGGGCTCCTCTGGCCAGAACCCATAGGATGGCACCGGACAACCACCTTACAAAAATGACCTAGTTGTGTTCAGGCGACGGGGCTTCCCTGCTTCACTTCCAATTGTCTCCCCTTGTAAAAATATATTAAAACCCCTTCTTATACTTTTTCCTTTGGGTCCTTTCTCTGGAGAGTCTTTTGAACATGAAACCACCGGACCCAAGCACTGGGACAGTGGTATGTACTCTGAGCAACTCACCTCACTTTTCACCGATGGTCATGGGGGACATATTATTACAGTAGTATTCTCTCACTTAGTGCCTCTTCTTTGCTTCCTAGCCTGAAATTTCTGGTGCTCCCAGCGCCACCCCTCCCCACCCACCGAGTTGCTTCTGCAAGCTCCCCTGTTCATCTTTTAATACTGCTAAAGAATTTTGCTTTCTCTTAGAACCCTGCCCCCCCAAAATCCACTCCAAATGGCTCGCCATCAGGAGGACTCTAACTCATAGGGACCCCGAGGGAGACACAGAAGAACTGCTCCATGTGGTTTTCTTGGCTGCAGTCTTTGGGGAAGCCGATCACAAGACCTTCTTTCCCTTTTGGCACAGTGCGGTAGATTTGAACCACCAACCTTTAGGTTAGTCGTCTAATGGGAACCATCTGCACTATCCAGGGACTGACTGTCTCTATGATCGGGTCCCATCCTCACACTTCATTCCCCATCACTGGATTTCTGTTTTTCCCTCCTCGCTGGGCTCCAATCTAGATCATCTGCCTATATTCCAGCAGCTCTGGAGTCTTCACCCGAATTCCAGCACCATGTCTGGAATTGTTCCCTGCCCCCAAGCTAGACCTTCCAAACAAGATTAACTCTGCTGTCAACACCAACATCAAAGCCAACACCACGCTTCCACAGCAACAGAAGCTGCCAGTCTTCTTTTACGAGGACAGAGCGGGTTCTCTTCTCCAGCTCCCTTGACCCTGGTCATCTGTCTGCGTGGTCTCTCTTCTGCCCCAGTGCTTGGTCACAAGACTCAAACTCACTGCTCCAGAGTCGATTCTGACTCATAGGGATCACCCGGGCAATATGTGGAAGAGGCCCACTCTCAACGCTCTGCTCCTCATCCGTCAGCTTGTCGTTCTGCGGTGATTTGTACCTTACAGCGATGCTGGGAGTTATGCCACTGGTATTGTAAATATGCCACCTGCCACCCATGGTGGACACGTCTCCGCAGAGTTTCCAGACAAGACAGACTAGCATCAAGGACTTGGCGATCGACTTTTTTTTTTTTAATTATTTTACTGGGGGCTTGTACCACTCTTATCACAATCCACCCATTCATCCACGTGTCAAGCACATGTATTGCCATCATCATTTTCAAAACATTTTCTTTCTACTTGAGCCCTTGGTATCAGCTTCTGGCAATCTACTTTTATAAGCGCCGGCCTGTAGCAGAATGCTGAGACAGTGCAGGGAGATGGCTGAAAGGCACTCAACAGACAACGGACCATGGTCTGGTTCCTCAAAGTAAAACAGACCTCACCAATGTGGGCAGAGCACAGCTTCCAGAACCTTCATTTGCTGATGGAACACGCATGCACGCACGGCTCAAGACGAGACTAGGCAGCTGAATGGAAGATAATGAAAAGTTGTCAAAAGGGCTGAGCCCTGGTGGCATAAGTGGTTGAGTGTAGGACAGTGGCCCGCGGGCTTGGCGGTTCAAATCCAGTGGCAGCTCTCAGGAGCAGCGTTGGGTAGCTCCCACGACTACCAGAGGGCAGTGATGCCAAAAAAAAGTTGTCAAAAATGAAACAGAATGATTGAAGATGGAGACCTGAGGCATCAGTGAGACAAAATGGTATGGTTTGGTCATTTTACATAGGACAGTAAGAGACCA
The DNA here is from genome assembly GCA_004026705.1 of Nesogale talazaci. Taxonomy (NCBI): domain Eukaryota; kingdom Metazoa; phylum Chordata; class Mammalia; order Afrosoricida; family Tenrecidae; genus Nesogale; species Nesogale talazaci. The sequence goes on from PVJH01010333.1 coordinate 28,698, forward strand.
AAGGGAGACAAAAGTCTACCCTGTTAGGCACGACAAATTGACGAGGGCCAAAATTGCCCAAATGAATATTTCAAGATCTATCTTAAAATCCAATGTCAGTAATAGGAGAATGCAGAGTCATCTACACATATTGCCAGGAAGACCAGTTCCTATAACCATGATTCCAATTTGCACGAATGCCAAAGATAAAGAAATGAGATATTTCACCAACGTAAACAATCTATCAAATATGCAAATCAAGATGCACTGAGCAATGCTGGTGATTGAAGGCGAACGTTAGAAATAAAAAAGTCGTAGTTGAAAAATATGCCCTTCGTGATAGAAATGATGACAGAGACCGCCAAAGAGATTTTGCAAGACCAATGCCCTTCAATTGGAAGTAACTTTTTAAACACGACCCCTATACCTGGATGCCTCGGCACATAAAATACACAGGAATCAAACCTGTGTATTTGATTTGTAAATCCAATCCAATCCAATCAAGCACCTGGGAGGGATGAGGATACACTCAGTGACCATCAGCCAGGACAAGGCCAGGGCTGACTCTGGAACAGATGATCAATTGCTCACATCCAAGTTCAAGTGGAAACTGAAGACAATGGCAAGTCTGCAAGGGCCAAAATATGACTTTGAGTGAATCACAGAGCTCATCTCAAGAAGAGATTTGATGCATGGAACACTAATGACTTGACAACCAAAAGGATATAAAAAGTATCATGCACGAAGAAAGCGAAAGAGCATGAAGGAGACAGGACAGTAAGAAAAGGCCCGGTGGAGGTCCGAAGAGATTCTGAAAGAATTTGCCCTCAACCATAGAACAGATAATGTGAAAGAAATGATGACGGAAAAGAGCTGAGCAGAAGCACTCAAAAGCTACGTCATGGAAATAACAAAGTGTTATACCAAAGGGTGCAAAGTCCTGGAATGAGGAATCCAAAAGGAAGGGACAGGATCGGTAATTTTCAAGCTGAACGAACTGAAGAAAAATTCAAGCCTCAAGTTACAGCACTGAAGAATCCTAGGTCCTGCCGGCGTTGTGCACTATACATTGGGCTGTAAACACAAGCCCATTTGCGCGAGGAAGACTGACAGCCTTAGAGTCACAGGGGCAGTTCTACTCTGTTCACGGGGTTCCCGCAAGTCAGAATGGACTCAAAGCCAGTGAGACTTAAATAAAATCATGTTTTAAACAAACACAAATACTGAACAGTGCAGGCAGTATCCAAAGAAGGTGGAATGACTACACAGTCCCAGTCCCATAAAACACTCGTTGGTGTTCACTATTTCAGGAAGGAGTTTATGACCAAGAATTGATGGTACTATATGAAGTTCAAGCTGCCATGAAGGCACTGGGAAAAACACCAGCAGAACTGATAGAATGCTGACTAAGATGCTTCAACACATAGGAACAACCCTGGGAGCACTCAGTCATCCAGGCAAAAAAGGGAGAGAGAGAGAGAGAGAGAGAGAGAGAGAAATCAGGCTGACCAACCCGAAGAGATCCCTATCCGTGACCATTCAAAAAAAACAAACCAAAAAACGACGGTCACACAGAACACGGAAATTATCGAACCAAATCATATCACACACAAGTAAACTTTCCCTGAAGATAATTAAGAGCTAGCTGCAGCAGTACATCCGACAGACAGTACAGGGACCACCCAGAAATGCAAGCTGGATTCCCAGGAGGATGTGCGACAGACGGATCTCACCCAGAAGCAGACAATACCAGAAAGAGGTTCACCTGTGTTTTACTGATTGTGCAAAGGCCTTTGACTGCACAGATGCTAGAAAATTTTAAACCGCATTCTGGGGAATGAGAATTCCAGAACCGTTCATTGTGTTCAGGCAGCACCCGCCCATAAACCAAGAGGCGTTTAAACAGAATAAGGGGTTGAGAAGTGGTTTAAAATCAGGACAGACTTGTCAGAGTTTTATCAGTTGACCAAATTTATCATTTGTATACTAAGCAAATCCAGGAAGCTGGACTGTATCAATCACGTGGCATTGGGTTGGGGGGAAAATCACTCTGTGACACACAGATGTCCCAACTTTACCAGCGAAGATTGAAGACGATTTCCTGATAAAGATCCGAGATTATAACTTTCAGTATGGATTATACGTCAACATAAAGCCAAACAAAACCCTCACAATGGGATCCATCAGCAGCATCGTGATGGCGGGAGAAACGACTGAAGTCGCCAAGATCTCATCTTAATTGGAACCACAGTCAATGCTCACGGACACAGCAGTCAAGAAACTCAAAAAGACTCATCACCCTGGGAAAATATGGCCCAAAACAAGCTCTTGAAAGTGTTCAAAAGCAAAGATGTCACCTTGAAGATGGGGCGCGCCTGATCCAGGCAACAGTGTTTTTTTTTCATCGCCTCCGATGCATGAGAGAGTTGGACAAGAAAGAAGGAAGCCCAGAGAAGAATGAAGGACTTAAGAGTTAGGGTGTGGACGAAGAATATTCGATATTCCAGGCCTGCCAGAAGTATGGACAAATCCCTCTTGGAAGAAGCTCAGCGAGAAAAGCCTCCTTCAAAGTGGAGATGGAGAGAGTTTGTCTTGGGCACGTGGGGGCATGCTGTCGGGAAGTACTAGGTTCCTGAAGCAAGGCACCCTGCTTGGTAAGATAGAGGGTCGGAGCAAAAAGAAGAGACTCCTCCAAGAGTTGGACTGACACGGTCGCTGCAACAAAGGTCCCAGGCCTCGCAAAGACGGTGAGGATGGCGCAGACTGGGTAGGGTTTCCTTTTGCTGCAGGTAGAGTCGCCGTGAGTCAGAACCAGCTCAATGGCAGCTGCTAAGGGCAACTCTGAGACTCAACCCCAATTTTCACAATCCTTTCAAAGAACTAGAGGTGGTGAGTCAGTGTTTGTTTTCTATTTGGGAGAGGAGGAAGAAGAGGAGGAGGAGAAGGGGAAGAAGGGGAGGGGAGGAGGAGGGAGGTGAAGAGGGGTGGTGGAGGGGGGAAGGACTCAGAGGAGGAGACAAAAAGGAGGAAAAACATCATCGCATCAGTACCAGCACTCACTGAATAGAACGTCAAATGACCTTCTTATTCTCTTGTGACTGTGTGCCTTTGTCTAAGGAAACCAAGCTGATCAGAACTCAAGGCAGTGTCATGGAACAGAGACCACTTGAAATCACCTCTGCAGAGAGCCTGTCGAGGGTCCCTACCCAGCCTCTCTCCCACGTACACTCCTTCTCATCTCTGTCCTCACCCCGCACTTACTACGCATCAGCGTGTGTCATTTCACGTGCACCTCCTCCCTTAGGTGACTAGCCTGCCCCCTGGGAGAGAAGCGAGGTGCAAGAACATATAATCACTCCTGGGCCTTCCCTGACCTCAGCCCTAGCCCAGGTCCCCGGGCCCTCTGGTTAGTTACCTGTGAGGGCAACCAAGTGTGGCAAGCAGAGGCGGTTGGCGAGGATGATGAGCTTCATGTCGTCCAGGTCGGGGCTGGAGGTGAACATGCCCGTGTAGAGGTATTCCAGCACAGCCCTCATGCAGCTCTTGCTTGTGTAAGGAAACACCACCTGCCGAGGGGGTGGAACAGACCGGCTCACAGCCCGCTCGGGCTGCAGGGAAGGGGGGCCCAGTCCTGAGAAGCTCAAGAGGCCCCTGACCCACGTGCTTGGCCTGTCTCCCCTGGTGCTGCTCGTCCCAAGGCCCGTCTCCCGGAGCCATGACCTTGCCTGCAGCCCAGTTTGGGGACAGCTTCATTGAATGGAGCTCTCCTATTATGAGCCTCCTCGTGATGTAGGTGGGCACACATTTTCTGCCTCTTCTTTCATCGCAAGCACAATGCATGGACACTCAGCATAGTCATCGCGCGGAACCAAACCCGTTGCTGAATTTTCCCATCACACTTAATATGTCAGCGGCCCCGAGCACGGCATCTTCCTCTCCAACTTCCTGCCCACTCCTGGCCCTCACTCATGAACTGTGGTCTCTAAACACCTGCCTATCCTAGAAATCTCAGCCAAGTGGGTTGAGATTTATATTACTTGGCCTTCACTAACTGACGCATCTCGCTGAGCACTGTTTTCCTCAGGCGTCGCCTTTCTCATCTTTTAAAGGTGCCTGGATCCTCACTGGCATCCTTTGGAACGCATCCTAAAACCCAAGATGCTTGGCAGAAGTCACCTGGATCGATCTCCCTGGGGAGCAGTCAACTACCAGCGGGCTTCTTGACACTGTGGCTCTGGGCCTCTGGGATCTGTTTAAAGCAGTGCTACAACAAAAACTGCTTTCTCATTAGACCCAGGCCTCTGCAGGACTCACTGGGAACCAGCCAGAGCTCAGCATATCCAAATCCTACTCGGGCCTCAAGCCTCCACGCCAAATCCAACCTCGGCCCCTCCACTTCGCCTCCCGCAAACACTCCCTCCCCAGAAACCTTAGGAAACTCCTGTTCCCTGTCCCAGCAAGCTAAGCAGCAACGCCCTTCTTTTGACTGTCTGGTGAGGCCCTCCTGGGAGGCCAGTGCTCTGGGGGAATGTGGCCCAAGTGAAGGACGGAGCTGCCGCACTCCTGAAAGAACAACTGAACTGGGACCCTTGGGGCATGTTAGCAGCTGTGCAGGGTCGGACCTCGCTAACTGCAAGGCTGCGGGATGGGCAATTCATGTTACAGGAGTTCGGAGAGGGCTACGGCCTGGGCTACTCTGCTTGGCGGGAGAATGGAAACAAGAGGATACAAGTAAGGGACACATTTCTCAGGATGTTGGTTGGCGCCTTCCCACTCTTAAGTGGTGTGGATTATTGGATTCTGAGGCTCCTTGGAGGGTGGTGTCAGCGGGAGATCAGGTGACCAGAGATGAGAACGGCAGTGACAGGATTCTGCGCCAGGCACGCAGATCCATGCAACTCTGCATGTCTTGGGGGCAGCTGGGGGCAGTGCAAAGAACCAAGGTGCCAGAAGTCCCGAGCTCACGTCCTTGTCTCTCTACTTTCTGCTTCGCAAGTCACTTAACTTCTCGGGGCCTCTCCCTATGCCTAAAGTGAAAAGGCCAGGGATGGTGTAAGTGTATGTGTGTGTGGGGTAGGGGGAGGGGGGCAATGGTGACATATTGTATTGGAAGTGCTTTTGAAACTATGCAACTAAGCAATATCATCATTTCCTCTCCTGGTCCAAATGGAACCCAGACTGATGGCCATGGAGCTTCAAGGCCATCTGACTCCAGCTACCCCTTAAGACAGGGTAGAACCACCCTCATGAGTGTCTGACACTCTAACTCTTTAGGGCTGTAAAGTACCTCCTCTTTGTCCCATGGAGCTGGCTGGTGGTTTTGAACTCCTGCCCTTGCGGTTAGCTGTCCAAAGCATAACCGCCATCTCCCGAACATCTCTTAGATCTACGCTTGGCATATTATCCGTGCTGAGGAGAGTGCCATGGAGGGATGAATACTTTCCAGTGCAGACGGCGTGAACCTCCCCTGCTTCCCTCTTCCCATCTCCAGCCTCACCTCCTTGGTGGAACTCTCCACAAACGGCCCTCCGAACATGGCCGCCATCCAGTCACAGCTGGAAATCAACAGGGGCTTGTGGGCGCTGATGGTCCCATCATCCAGGATGAAGGTTACGTCTGTCCAAGGGGGGAAGAGGCAGGGCGTGAGGACATGCTGCAACGATATGGACTATCCCACCTCCTGGCTGACCCTGAGCCCGGACGGTACCCGTCCTCCACGTGAAAGCTGGAGCCTTCAGCGAAACCTCCCATAAGCAATGAGCTACAGAACGCTCATAGCCCAACGCCCAACCAACAGGCTACTTGGCAAGGGATTTCCCCTGCCTTCCTGCCACCCGCTCCTAAGCGTGTTCCCTACCTGAGAAGGTGCCTTTGGCCAAACACTCTTTCACCCGGTTGGTCCGGCGGACGTGGAAGGCCTTGGTGATCTCCTGGTTCATGAAGGCCTCATTGTTGAGGATGTTGGCCACCATCATGCGCAAATCAAAGACCTCGAGCAGCTCGGCGATATGGGCGATGTGCATGAGGTCCCGTTCATTCTCGTCCAGCTCCCCTGTATACAGGTACTTGAGAACGGCCCGGAAGGGGCCTGGCTGGATGGAGCTGTCCATTTTCACCACCACCATCAGCCGGGATTTGTAGGTCAGGGGATCCTCTGCCATCTCTTCCTGGATGCTCACGAAAGCTCGGCTCCAGGAAGAGAGCACTCGACCCCTTCCTGGCAGGTACCCTGTCCCATTGCCCCGTAAGATCCCGTCACTGGTGGAGGCCCGGAGTCCGGCGGGCCCAGCGCTCCCACCCTCATCCACGCTCTCACACACATCAAAGCTGGCTGCCCGAAGCAGGAAGTCCCGCCCGTGGTGGTGATGGTGGTGATGGTGGTGGTGTTGATCAGGGTGACCCCGGTGGTCCTCTGGATGGGAGCCCCCTGGCCCAGAGGGGTCCCCCAGCTCCCCCTCACTCAGGTCCATGAGGAACAGGTCGTAGAACTTGGAGGAGGAGGTGGAGAGGTAGATCTTGTGGGCAAAGATGCGCACCCGCTCCTGCAGCACCAGGATGACATCCGCACAGAGCGGGTCCTCCAGGAGGTGGGCGGGGCACTCCTCGCTGCTGGAGGGGGGGTCGGGCACCACGATGATGGGAGGTGGTGGCTTGGGGGGCAGGAAAGGGGCCTGCAACAAAGGCCGCTGCACATTGCGGAGGTGGGACTTCCAGAACTGCAGGTGGCGGCGGGAGATGAGTGCTGCCCGGATGGCATTGTCAAAGACATCCTTGATGCCAAACTGGGCCACCACGCTGGTCTCATAGTAGGGGATGCCCAGCTCCTTGGCCACCTCCCGGCCCTTCTCCGGAGGGAGGATCTCGTTGGGCTTGATGGGCCTGGTGGGGTCAAGAAGGGCAACCACATTCACATGGATGGTCGGGGGTTCAGGACAGGAAGACGGCTCCCCCAAGGCCTGCCTGCTCTTTACCAAGCTGAGGGATTCTGCTCAGGCTTGACATCGTAGGCCCCCATTCCTATTCTGCTCATGGAATCTTTGTCTTCTCTCCTTTTCTTTTTTTTAAATTTATTTCTTTTTATAAATCATTTTATTGGGGGCTCATACAACTCCCATCACAAACAATATATATGTCAATTGCATGCAGACCACATTTGCACATTTGTTGCCATCATCACTCTCAAAACATCCTCTCCTCCACTTAGGCCCCCAGTACCAGCTCCCCATATTTCCCCTCCTACCTCCTCTTCCTCCCCCATGAACACTTAATAATTTACAAATTGTTACTACTTTTTCATATCAAATCTCAGTGGTCTTTCCAGGCCCCCCTCCGGTTCCTCCTGCTTCTGGGAAGTGTTCCTGATCTATGCCAGAACAAGGTGAGGGACAGCCCTGTCTTCACGGTGATTCGCACACCACGTTGCACATCGGTGCTTGACATATTTAGTTCATGTCCCAGCATTTCCATAGAGACCACCTCCTCTTTCCTCAGAGTGCCGTAGCATCGTCCTGCCTGCACAGTAGGTGCCCAGCAGATAAGTGAGTGAACGAAAAAGCGTCTTTGACTCCCTATGTGAGCTGAATCCAAACAAGTAGAGGCATAAGTAAGACTCAGTGGAGTTCCCTCTGGCTGAGCAGTGAGCCATGGCGAGCTACCCACCTCCTGTTTCCCTCTCTCTGTCCCAAAGGACCAGAACCCCTTACCTAGCCAAGGGCCTCCTTGCCCTATTGACAGCCTCCAGGTCGGCATATCGCAGATCCAGCTGGCAGCCCACCAAGATGACAGGTGCTCGAGGGCAGAAGTGCTTGATTTCTGGGTACCACATGGTCTTGACATGGTGTAGGGAATTGGGGTTGGCAATGGAGAAGCATAAAACGACCACATCGGATCTGGGGTGGGACAGTGAGGTTACGGGCAGAGAAATCAGGTGGTTAGTTCAGTGCATCCGGGAACAAGGTGCCCGCCCATAGCCATCCTGGCCGGCCCCTCTCCTATAGCCCACCCCTGCGTGTGAATCCGCTCCCATGAGCTTACAGAAAACAGAATTACTGCACCTCTATTTGTATAGCGATTTAGAGCTTTCAAAGACTCCTCCCAGGCCTCACAACGATCTTGTGAGTTAGAAAGCACCATCTCCCAGCAGAGCAAGATCCACTCAAGAACAGCTACCCTAATTGCTCCAAGTCACATAGCTAGCAAATGGCAGAGATGGTACTTAACCCCATCTCACGACTCTAAAACCTGAGTGTCTTTTGCTGGCCCAAGCTACCTCCCCCGTGAGATTCTGCCAGGGCTGAGTTCTCCATGCCTCCCTGCACATTTAAATATTGTCATTCCTTGAGAGAACAGGGGAAACCCACGCACTTGGCTTCGGCAGGCAGCCCAAGGCCATCCCTACCTGCCATAAGCAAAGCGCCGGTCTTTGTGGTGGTCCCCAAAGGTGTCCCAAAGGCGCAGGGAGACGCTGACATCATCAACTACGTCTCGGGAGCGCTCCAGCACCTGCCAGGGGGGTTGGAAATCAAGAGCATCAGTGCTTAGAGTTCACTGCATGTGAAGTCAGTTCACATGCACAGGAACACACACTGCACGTGTTGCCGAGGGTCCCGGGCAACACTGGGGATGGGAAGACAGAAGGGCTGTGTCCCACCATGTTGCCCTGCACAATACTTCTCCCCGTGTGGAATCTTGGTAGAACCAGTCCCACGTGTTGCCTTCCAGTCGAACAGAAGGAGGAAACCATATAGAAGTAGCAGACCTTGAAGGGCAGATAATTACACGCAGGGATAGGGTCTCCTTGGGAGTCTGCCCCGGTCCAATGCTTTACCGACAAGTCTTAAGATTAAGAATCTCAGATCTGCTGGTATTTTGCTGGCAGCTTCTCTTCCCCTCTACTTCCCCGAAGCCCAATCACCTGATGTCCTCCGTTACTTGGGAGCTGGGATTGCTCCAGATGCTATGGCCCAGACCCTGACTCTGCCATGCCAGACACAAGTACCTGGTCCATGGCTCCCTTAGGACAGGTGGCACATATCAGGTCTCTCCCCAAGGGCTTCTTCCCTTTCCGCTGCCCCACCCCACCCCTAAGGGGCTTTGATGAGCTTTGCCCAGGACCTGGTTGAGACAAGGTATCACACACACACACACACACACACACACACACACACACCACTACGGCCCCCAATTCAATGGCCTTGCAGCCTTACCTCCTGGCACACTCGATACTGGTCGATGGCCCAGACAGTGGGCACATGGGTGGCCAGCAGCTGGTACTGGGTGAGGGTGGCATTGCAGGCCCGGGCACAGATGAGCCGGGTTTTCCCCACAGCGTTGTCCCCGACCACAACGCACTTGATGGTCTCTACGTTTGGCCTTTCATAATCCATGTCAGAATCCATTAAATGGGACCTGAGGGCGAGGCGAGAACCAGTCAGGATGGCCTTGCATGCTGGGACCCCCGGCTCCCAGCCCAACAGTGCGCCTCTTCGAGCCTTTGACTTTAGAGAGAGAGAGAGACATAGGCAACTTTCTGGGCAAGAGCCCCGCAGGGCCCTGGGAGCCAGGGGTCCATTCAGGCAGAGGGGAGCCGTTTCACCAGCCTGCCCACTGGCCTCCCTCCTGATTCCATCACATCCAACTGTTTCTGGCTTGTGACAGAGTCGGTCTGGGGCCTGGGTTCCCACTCTCTCAGAAAGAGGAGAGTCCGCTGGCCTGGGAGGCTCATGCATCATCTGCTATCCCCTCTCCCCTCCCCCCGCCCCCCAGCAGGGCTGTGCCGGCAAAACAACAAACAGCTGAGAGAAGCAGAGTTCGGGCCAGGTCCCCACCCCTTCCCAGCATGCCTGAAGGCAGGGCCACTTTAAAATTTAATGGACTTGTCAGAACTAGGTGGTAGCTCTCCTAGCCTGCACCCTGGCCCCACTCTACCTCTCTGAAGGGGCGGATCTGCAGCCCCCAATCCTCTCTGTAGATGGGAGAGGTTTTCCCCCAGATCTCTAGTTCAGGGAGGCTTCTGGCCGCACCTGACCAACTCACACGCCTCCCTGCCTCCCCTCTGCGTCTGTCACATGGCTGGTGAGTCTCACACCGCTGCAGGCCCAGCTTTGAGATGGCATGGGGGGGGGGGGAGACCTGTGCCTCAGCTGGTGGCCTTGACTCCCTGCCCAGAGCTGGCCTCCCCCGATCCTGTATCCTGTCCCTGGGAGCAATAGGGACCCTTCTCCTATACTTTCCAGGCCTACGAAAGGAGAACTCCTGTCACACTAGACAGACACTCATTAGAGTAGCTAGCAGACAAGACAGTGGAGTTACTAGAGGACTAAGAGGGTTAAAAAACCAGGCCTGGGCTGAGCCCTGGTGGCGTAGTGGTTGTGTGTGGGACTGCAGCCCAAAGGGTTGACAGTTCAAATCCAGCAGCAGTTCTCCAGGAGCAAGGCTGGGCTTCCTACTCCCACCAGGGCAGTGAGGCCACACAAAAAAAAAAAAAAGAAAGAAAGAAAGAAAAGCAACCGGGCCTGAACAATGCACAAATGTGCTTGCCACAATGGATGAATTGTGATAAGAGTTGTACAAGCCCCCAATTAAATGATTTAAAAAAGAAAAGACGCCTGTGCCTGAATTTCAGGACACACATTTGCCTCAGTTTCCTTCTGTGTCAGGCTGAGAGCAAGCGGCTGGTCCACCCACAGAGAGGGATGGTTTAAAATGAACAAACAGAAGGCACTTCTGTAGTCAAAATGTCATCTCAGTGTTCCAGAAGCTGTCTCCAGCCCCGAGGGGGCTTTCTCTGGCTGTGTCCCAGCTGGGCTCCATCCTCCTGTCAGGGCTGTGGGGAGGGGCAGGGCCAGGTGAGAAGGGCTTGGTTCCTTCTGTGTGGCCACCCTGCCTGCAGGGGAAGCAGTGCTGGAACAATATGACCAAGGGCGGCTGAGCTCCAAGAGGCCCTCACTACTGAACCATCCAGCCCAAGCACCAGGCCACCAGCAGCAGCAGACGCTCGCTCCACTCCTGCAGGCTGCCCGGTGGCAAGGCTGCTGTAACTGGACGCCAGCATGCAGGAGCTCAGGTCCGAAGTACCAGGCAAGGAGGACAACGGGGATTGGCCAGTGGGCGCACCTCAGCTACCTAAGCAAAAAGTGCAAGGATTTTTCAATGAGAAAAATCTCTTCCTCCTGCTTGGAATTCTACAGCGTTTCGACGCTCAACATCCAGGGGTCTCCGGAAAGGTCCCGCCTCAGTCACCCCATCAGGGCTGGGCTCCTCTGCCCCTGCTCCCCCTGCTCCACCACTCCGTGATTCTAATCAACATCTTGCTTCCTCTCCGGACTCTGTCTCAATCTGAGGACCAGAGGCCGCCCCCTTGGACAGCCCCTGATCCACAGTCAAGAAGCTGAGGGATTGTGGACACTGGGAAGGAACTTCTGGGTTGTGGTTTCTGTCTTGAGTGGAGAATCAAACAGAATCCCCAACAGAAATAGGAGCAGCTGGAGGGTATAGCTAAAAACCCACTGGCCGGTGGAACTCCTTGGTCAAATGTGGCTTCTAGAGCTACGGAAGTCTGGAAGCAAAGGGGGAGACGAGGAGGCCCAGAGGAAGGCACGGGTTCTTACATCCAGGTGTGTCTTGAACTCAAGGATGCTGCCAGGACACCAGCAGAGAGGGTGGTCCAAGTTCAGGTGCTTGCTGATGCAGACATCTACGCCTACCTGATGCACCACCAGGGTTAAACAAGGGCCAGCCAACCAACAGGTAGGAGAGCGGAGACTCCTGTGCCCCGAGACTGAACACCAAGCGGGGCTGCAGCCCTGAGGACACGCCGCCCTGCCCAGGCCCCTGCTGTTTCTCAGTCTTTCCCTGCATGTCCTTTGGTTTCCTCCCTCCTTTCCATCATTCTCAACCATCCTACCTAGGCCCCGGCTGCCCACCTGGCAAACTTCATGGACTCATCTAGGAAAAGACCACTCGTGTTTCAGGGGCCTCAGTCTCCCTCTCTGGAGAATGGGCAAGAGGACTTTAAAAAGCAGTCTCCTGACTCCTGGTGAATGCATGCCACGAAAGTCTGGGCCGACAGGAGGTATTTGTCTTCTTATGTAATGCTGGTATTATATAATACTAGATTACATTATCTATATGTGTAATTATATCTCTTTTTAAGATACAGCCTGGCCCAATTAAGCCAGCAGAACTCTGAGTCTAATTAGGCCTGTCTTAAATGAGGACCCTGTCCTGGAGATAACATACCAACACACTCTCGCTCCTCCTCCTTCTTCTTCTAGAATAGTCTAACTTTATTGTTGCTGGTGTATGGTGAGATAACCCACTCAGTGAGCTTTTCAACTTCCCCTTGACCTCAGGCACTCTCTCCTCCCGTGACTCTAGACTTTCTCGCTATTACCTCATCCTCATCCTATCCAAGTCTCCGACCCAACCTTTGTAAGACCATAGACTAGTGCTTCCTTTGCTCCTCTGTCCTGACTAGCACACCCCCACCTCCTCCCCCTGTGGTTCCTGAGTGAGGGCCACCCACCGGAGGACCCTTCCAGTCCACAGCTCTCCTTCCAGCCAGCGTTTCCACACAGTGTAGGTCAAAACCCAACGTGTGTTCACACTTGCTCCAACCCTCCCCTGCGCCCATTCCCCACCCCTGCCACACACTTAACTGAACCCAGAAAAGCCCCCTTTCCCTCCCACAGCTGATAGGAGGCTTGTTCATCTGTGGCTGCCCTAGTCTGGTTGTCAAGGAAACTACAGAATCTCCCTGGGAGCCTGCTTTGTCTCCTAGCAACCAGTATCCCACATCCTGCATCTCAGAAAATTCGAAAGGAGGAAAAATCCTGAAAATGAAGGTACAAATCCAGAAGGGTGGAGAGCAAGAAGGAATGGGGAAGGCAGGAGTAGCGAGAGGCGCGGGTGGCCAGGGATCAACGGAGGCTCCCGCTGGAGTTGCTGATCCTGTCATCAGAGGCAAAGCGCAGACATGAATCCAGCAGCACAGAACCCATGGAAAGCCAGGCCCGAAGGGATCTTGAATGGCCATACCAACAGAAACGCAAGCCTAACACCACTTCAGCCGTCTCCAGCCTGAAATGTCGAAACATCCACAGACCACCATCGGCCTCTCCCCCAGCAGTGAACCGGGGCTCGGCTGCAGACTGCAGTGGAGTAGGGAGTTGCAGATCCGCCAACAAAGCACCCCACATTCCAGGGTTTTTAAGGGACACACACCCACCCCTCTAGATCTTCCCCCCTCCCGCCCCCTGCCCCGCAAACACACAAGCTTAAAATTAAAGAGCGGGGAGGGGGAGGGGCACGGCACACCAAGGAGGACCGAGTCATCTTCCTTTCCCTAGAAAAACCCGGAAAAGGTTAGTGCCCCCCCCACCCCCCACAGGCCTGCGCACCCACTCGCAGCCACCCTAAGTCCCGCGACAGTCTGAGGAGCATCGGGAGAGGAGTGGGAGTGAGGAGGGGGCCCGGACGCAGCGCGAGGGTGAAGCGGCGCGGTCCCAGTCACTGCCTGCACACCCGGCCATCATAGAAATTAATCATTTACTTACACCACTACATGTGACGGGGTAATTTCTAGCGTAGGGAACACATCTCTTCCTGCTAAGCACGCTCATTTTAGTGAGCTGTCTGGGGTCCCTCCGTGCGTGCAAGTTAGGACGATGCCGCCGCCGCCGCCGCCGCCGCCGCTGCTACAGCCTCCGGGCCCGGGTTCACGTTCGATCAGAAACTCTGACAGAGCAGCCCAGGCCGGACGGCGGACCGGGCGCAGCCGGGCGTTCTGCACTGCAACCACTGCCTCTTCCGTATCAGCATCTCCCCGGGCAGCCGGCGCCCAATGGCATGGAGGCGCGGGCCCGCAGCGGCGGGCCGGACCCGGGCGCCCGAGTCGGGGACTGCGCGCCGGCCAGCCGGCCGGCTGGGGAGCTGGGCCGCGCCGCCGCCGCCGCCGCCGCCGCCGCTCCCGCCGCGCAGGGGAGAGGCAGCACGCAGGGTGGAGGAGAGGGGCGAGGCGGCGACTGCTACGCGCCCAGGTCCTGCTCCCAATGCAGCGCCGGGAAGACGCCGAGCGCCGCAGTCCCGGGGACCGCTCACGACCTCCTTTTTTCATTCACAAAAAAAAAAAAAAAAAAAAAAAAGGGGGGGGGGGGGGGGGGGGGGGGAGAAAGAGGAAGGAAAAAGGGATTAAAAAAAAAATCGCACCCAGGACAGCTGCCGCGACAGGCACCGCCCACCGCGGAGCTCCATTGGTGGAGCGCGGTCAGGGGGGCGGAGGAGGGGCGTGGAAAGACGGGGATTGGACTCCCTTGCGGCCCGCCCCCGGCCCCGCCCTGCGGCCGCCGCTCCGGCTGCCGGCTGCCCTCTCCCCTCCCCCTCGGGGAGGAACGCGCTGGGGGCGGGGGTCTCTTCTACCTGAGCGGGTACCAGGGCTTGGCCCTCTACTTGCCCAGGTACAAAATCTCAGTACACTCCCCGAGGATTTTTCGCTTTTTACCGGAGAGGGCCATCCCAATCCGCGCTGGAAGGGATGCGAGGTAGGGAAGGGGCACACGAGGTTTGTGGCTTGTCTTTCGCATTAAAACCAGGCCTCCACCGCTTGCCGCTGGTGGCAGGAGAACAGCGTTTCCTTCAGGCATCTGCTGGATCCAGAGGTTTCCTGGCATTTGAAGACCTTTCTGCCCCCACCCCCCAGCACCCCTGCAGCCACATGCTGTGACTCAGAGTGCCATTGCCCATAATGAGTTTCAGGGTGGGATGGATTCCAGCATCATTTCCAGGCCTATCTCTCTCATGGATGTCTTCTCCCCCACCTCATTCTCCATTGGTCCCTGCCCCCATTCTATTGCCATCTGGAGTTCACTAGTGTCTTCTGGCCTTTCCAGGAAACGCCACGAAGACACATGCCAAAGACAGTACCAAAGGCTTCCTCGGACTGTCTCAACCTATCCAGTTAGTAGCCAATGGTCATAATTTGTGCCACCAAACCTGCTAAACGAGGGAGGCCTGAAACCTGTCCTGTGAGTGGTCCTCAAAAGAAAGCTTGCATATTCAGGGCTGGCTTTATGAAAATTATAACTGGTTTTAACCATCTTGTGGATTAGAAGCCTGACAACTTCTTAAGCCGAACTGCTGTGCCTCCCACCTATCCGCCTCCATCACATGATCAACTTGTGCTCCAAGAATGCAAATCGGCTTGGATGTGAGTTTTGGCAAAATGGGATGGGGAGGAGAAAACTATTGCCCAAAGCAGGCAGACTAGCCCCAGAGCCAACTAGGAAACGAACTCTTTGGGATGGCTCGAAGAACCATCAGCGTCTTCCTATCTTTTCATGTAGGCAGCTAAAAGTTTTCAGGCCTGGCCAACATAAAACCAACACTTTAGTGTTTGAGGTGGTTTCCTATGCCGCCTTCCCTATCTGCTTCGAGCTGAAGAGGCCTGAAGCTGCAAATGACTTGAGACTTTGGTTCTGCCGGCTTGCCTCTCCTCAACACAGAAAACGCCGGTTTTCTATAGTCAATCTGTAGTCATACTACCCGCCGGGGTGGGGCGAGGGGTGCGCGCCAGGAAACATAACTTAAACTCAGAGAAAATAATTGGTCATGAGTGGGAAAAGGAAAGCATGATTTCCAAATGCATTATTCATGATTTTATGATCCTCAGTCTCGACCTCCTATCACAAACCAAAGTAATACCAAGTATCAAAAATAATCCTGTCTGCTCTCTCTCTCTTGCCTTGCTCTGGGTAGGAACATGGCATGGCTCAAATAATCTGATAGCATCAAAAAACTTCCTTGTTTAATAAGCTGTCTAGGGGCAAAGGAGCCCATGGAGTTAGACTGGCACATTCTACTGAAAGCTCACAGGAGCGAACCCAGACTATGGAGTTGGCTACTGTATTGACTCTCTGGGCAGCTCTTTGATGTCCAAGTCCTGAAAGACAGGGCCATTCCCTCCGGCCAGGTTTCCTTGCCAGTACGTGGTTTCCACTCCAACACACCCTGTCCCTGACCTCCCCTCTCAGGCCTCAGCAGCTCCCCACACCTCTGGGCGTGCACATCCTCCCACCCCAGCCCCAAAGGAGCCTAGTATCCTTGTTCTAAGTTCCTTCTCAGCCACGGCTGTGTGGGATGTTTTCCAGAAGAAGTGCTGGCCTCTTTCTCCTCCGGGCCTCCCCTGCTCCTTTGCTGTCGTTTTAGAACCATGAGTATGCTTCTAAGGAGTGCTTTAGAACAAGCCCATGTCCTTCTGCCAGGGGGCCTGGCTTACTGGCCCTGGAGGGAGGACAAACCCAAGGCATCTGAAAGGCAGGTTCCATTCCAGGTCCCAGCCCACCAGAGCATCTCTTCCCTTTCCAGAGTCCCTTTGTGACATGCTCCGCCCCACGGCATAAGCCTTTTGAACCTGTTCCCTATAGGTGCCTCCTCAGTGTGCTGATGGTCCTCACAGAGGTCACACAGCTGCTGCTTTACCAAAGCCGTGGCATCTGGTATAAGCAGGAGGCTCAGGCTGGGCAAAGAACTCTCCCCACCCGAACTACAAGCAGGCCACAAAGACTCTTGCCCAGAAGAACCAGCTCTTCATCCCAACCAAATCTGTTCTTTCTGGGACTGGGAAGACTGCTGCCCATGCCTGTTTACTGTCAGCCCATGAAGATGCCCTTCCACCACTCTCTGGCACCCTGCACACTCCATTTCATTTGCTCCAGCTAAATTCACAAGCTACTCACCTCACTCCACTCCAGCCCTCTCCTTGCACTCCTCTGTGAGGCCAGGCCGGAGTCTTCCTCTCCGGCTCTGGACGTGGGCTATGCCTGCCTCCCCAGCAGTGTTCAGAGTCTGAGGCAAGAAGCATGGCAACCTGAACTTGGGACCTGGGCTCAGAACCAGCTGTGAGCCAAAGTGGAGGCAGTTCCAGATGCTGAGTGTCAGCAGGGGGGAGCTGTGGAATGTAGCAAGCCTGGACTCTCAGCTTCCTTGCCCAGGGGTTAGGGGTTACCTCCAGATTTCCAGTGGTGGAACCCTCCTGGACTTTTGCCCCAGCAATTCCCTCTGTCCGAACACTCCCTCTCCCTACCCTCTTCATCAGGAAAATGCTTCCTCATCCTTGAAGTCTCATCACTACTTCCAGGAAGCCTTCCATGAACACCCCACCTCCAAGTCTGGCTTCTGAGTTCTTCCTCTGTAACCCCCTAATAATACACCTCTCACGAAGGACTGTGATTAACACATTTGAAGACAGATCAATGCTGCCGAATCACCTTCGGCTCATGGAGACTCCACGTCTCATAGAGTAGAAGGACCAACCACAGGCTTTTCTTGCTGTAATCTTTACAGGAAAAGATCACCAGGTCTTCCTCGAACAGCACTGCCAGGTGGGTTCGAACACCTTTTAGATTCGTAGTCAACAGCAAACTACATGAGGCACTCTCGTTAGATATATGTGTGTGTATACATCTACATATATGTATAAGTGCATATGTATCTATGCATGTGTCTAAGTGTGTACACACATGCATATATATGTGTACATATACATCAAGATATTGCTGACCATACTGAGAACTACTTTATGGAAGGAACTGCTAATTCTAGAAGGTATTATTTGTGCTGATTTAGTGCCTAAAAACAAATATTCAAGGGATGTTCCAAAGTGAGCTAGGAATGAATGAATGTTTTGGGGAGAAGAAAATAAGAGTTCCTACACAGTGGCTACTCACATGTCATCCAGTGAGCTCTTCCATGGGCTGTACCGGCCTTTTTTCCAGGCTGCCATTGCTCTGGGTCCCCTGCAGGCACCTGGTTGAGATGGGCAGACACGAATGGGTTAGGGCAGTGGATGGCAGTCGGGAAGCAGGGAAGGCCACCACCCTGGGATTAACCAGAGACTGTTATCCCAAATGGAAGGTTCTATGCAGGACAACAGGGAGGCTCTTGTTTTCTAAGCCCAGGGGATTGAGATTCCCTCAGTCCAAAGCATAGGCCGCCTCAAGGAGTCAACGGGCTGGCTAGTCAAGAGACATGAAGTGGGGTCATGGTTCAACCCCTGTTGGGGATGTTTGCACATTCTGAACTGGTTTGATTATTTGGAAAAAATTGTCCGATGTCCTCCAGGATTCTTGGGATCTGTCATCACACAACTCTGTCACCTGAGACAAGTCCCCTCGAGGCCGGTTAGGTGACCGCCCAAGCTCATTCCTGCACTGGCATTTCCACTCCCTTCCTAGCAGGTAAGGCCTATGTTCGACTTGGTGCAACTCCTGACCCAACATGGGGCTTAGCAAAATCAGCTTCCAATGCTGAGAATGAAAGGGCGAGGGTTTGTTTGTTTTGTTTTTGAGAAGTGGATGCATTAGACAGCTGGTAAAGGGAGAGAGAATCTTAATCTTCTTCCATGTCCCCATCTTTGGCTGCCTTAACTGGTCCGTCACAATTTGGGGACCAGGTCTGCCAAAGGAAGTTCTAGAATTTCAAGAGAAATCAGGGGTGACTAGGGAAGGGCTTGAAGAGGACAAGTGGACTCCTCAAGGAGGCCCTGTGTATTTCAACGGAGGTGGAGAACCATCTCCTGGGACAAGGCCTCTGCCCCCACCCCCAGGACAGGAGGGAGACAAGGCAGGAGAAAGCCAAGGACAGAGAGGGCCAGACACTAGGATGGAAAGCGATGTGGGTGGCCCAGAGTGAGGGGCAACCCACATGGAAATGCCAGGCTTGCAGTCAGTGGTGTGGACCAGCGCCTGAGCCCCACCTCCAGCACGAACCAGTGGTGTGGCTTTGGACCAGGAACGTAAACCTGGCTGATCTTCCATTGGGGATAAGGTCTTTACTTCCCTGGGAACCCAGTAGGTTGTCACTTCCAACACTAAGCTCAGAGGTTTTATTTTTTACAATCCTGCTAACTCTTCCCGCACACATCATTGCCACCTGCTGACTCTGCTCACTCATGCTCATAGAACTCAGCTTCATATATCTGTGTACAGATGGACCTCACTGGCATCCGTGCCTCTCTCTTTTGGGTAGTGAATGGAGAGCAGTATACACAGGGGCCATGGGATGAGGGCATGGAGGTGCTAGTAGGTTGGCACACCTACTTCCAACCAACACCCCCTTGCTCCCTCCATTGGCCGAAGTCTGAGTCTTTGCCCATTCGTACCACCCTCTCTAACCTGGCTCACCCTGTGAGGCATTTCAGATGTCTCCATGATATATTTGCTGCAGCCTGGAAGCAGCTCTTCACTCAGTAGAGAAATGTGGGCCCTTATTGGCCTGTGCCTTTAAAGAGCTGTAAATACTGCCAATACTGCCGTGGGAGACATGCGTGTTTACCAGCCTACCCCAAGTCTTCTGGGATTGATTTCTTGGTTCAAGGCTCCCCAGAGCTACCACAAGGCAATCCCTGAACACCAACTGGGAAGTTGATGGTACTACGTTCACCCTGCTTTATCTAGAGGCAGAGAAGTTCAGCCACCGGACAAGGGCAAACATGCACCCCATCCCCAAGGCTTTAGGCCCAAGAAGTATTTTTCACCCAAGCAGCCTGCCTTGGTAGAGATGGCAGCCCCCATCCCTTGAGCCAGGCAGAGCTAGAAGTGAGAAGCTTTGAGGAGGACGCTCACCCCAAAATAGACTTGTTTTTTTTCACAACTTTTTTTCATGAGGCATTGGCATCTCTTGCAGCATGGGGGGAAAATAGCCTGAACTGTTAACAAATAAAGATTATAAAAAGCCCCAACTGTTCCCCATGGGTTTCCATGTGGCTGCGGTGTTGTAGAAGGGTGGGGCGCTGGAGAGAGGGCAGGGGAGCTGTGGGTCCCCATCTCTTCTCAGCTGACCCACTTTCTCCCTCAGTATCTGGTTCTGCCTTGGGCTCCCAGGCATAATAATGGATGTGAGGATGGGCGTGTCTTTTGTTGACCCTCAGAAATGGTCCACTGTATGTGTTGATGTCTTTTGCATCCAGAAAAAGAATGCTCAGCACAGAACAGGGCAGCTGAAAAACATAACCGCCTTGCAATAAGGTTTGCTTCGATTAAGTTGCACTTCAGGGAGGACAAGGTTTGCTTAGTAAATATGTGGTGGGCTTTTAATGGTCTTGTCAAGGTCAGCTCAATTTGAATCTGGACCCGCCTTGGGTCTTTCTAGATGTCAGTAACCAGACATGAGTTGGGAGTTAGACTCGGTTTTTGACTCAGGTGAAAGAATTGTCAAGGCCTACCCAGGAAGGGGTCTGGTTTCCCTGGAGCTCTGTGCGAGACCTTCTGCCCTAGCTCTTCTTGGACCTCAACAGCAAAAGAAAGAGAATGAGTCAAAGAGGCTAGAACAGATAAAGAACCCCTCCCCACAGAGTTCTCAGCCCAAAGGGGTTGTTGAACATCTGAGCAGTTGCCTGGTCTTGACTTTTCATCAGCAGAAGAGGCTTGCCTTTGGGGCTCCTAAGGAGTCTGGGATCAATGTCCCACTCCACCCCACCATTTTTCTCCACTTTTCTTCCCTATTGCTCTGTTCTGGATTTGCCTCTTCGATTGTGTCTCTTGAAAAGATATGTCCCAGTCCTGACCCCTGGTCCCAATGAACCTGACCTCGTTTGTAAATAGGGTCTTTGAAGTTGTTATTCCACCTATTCCTCACTTATTGACACTCCTCATTTATGGACTATCTTGTTATCCGACGTTTTCATTTACAACAATAGCAAAAAAGCTACTCTCCAACTGTTTTGTGCATACATGCCACATGTCTGGTAATAAGGCACCTTGGGGTTGGAGGCACGAGTAACGTCAGTGGGCACAGTTGGAGCGGGGTGTCAACGTGGCTGGGTCACGATTCTCAGTCGTTTGGTAGTTATGTAAGGATGATATCTGGCAGTTATGTAATGATGTAGTCATCCTCCATTTTGGCACAATGCACTTTGCATAACAACCTGGTGTTTGAAACCCAGCCATGTTGACCCTGGAGGAGTGAGTGTAGAATGGGCGTAGGAGTCCTATGGGAGTAGGCTGAGCCCTGAGTCTGTCTGAGTGATGCGCTCTAAAGGAGGAGATCCGCAGAAGGAAGATCACCAGATGCCATCAGAGTTAGGCTGTAGCTGCAAGCCAAGGAACAGTAAGAGCTACCAGAGGCCACGAGAGACAAAGGATCATCTTTCCTGGGAGTCTTTGGAGACAGCATAACTCTGTCAACATCCTGCACTTGGAGTTCCAGCCTCCAGAACCGTGAGATAAAAATGTCTGTCCTTATCAACCACTCAGTCTGCAGCACCTCGTTTACACAGCCCAAGGAAACCAGCACTTCCTCTCCCTCCCTGATACCTCTCTCTCTTGTTTGGTGCTCTTTCTTTCCCTGCTTCCCAGGTAAGCCAAACACCCAACCGGTGGTCACTGAGTCTGTGCCAACACATGGCCACCCCATGTATTACAGGGTCAAATGGGTTATGTGGTGGTCATGTGCTTATGTTAATTTCATGATGGAGATGTAGGGGTGGAGTCTAGCCTGTTAATCTGGAGATGGCCATTGGGTAGCCAATGAGGTCTCCATGTGGGCATGCCTTTCTCCTGAGACTTCTGGGAAATCTCACAATATTTCCATCATGGAGATGAGAAGCTATCTCCCCAGTTGTTGGGAGTTAGTCTCAGAGATGATGAATTATAGACAAGACAAGATGGCAGCATCCAAGGACCTGAAGGAACCGGAGGAGAAGCCACACGGCCTTACCCTGATGAAACCAGACCTCTGAAGCTGGCAAAGCCACGTGGAGAGCTCTGCCAGCACTGAGTTGCCTCTACCACCACTGGATGCTGTTGATGGATCCAGAGCCCTGGAAATGAGGAGCCATGGGGAGACCCCTGCCAGCGCCGGGATTTTGCACCCACTGGTCTGTGACTTTGTGAGTCAGAAGAAGACTTTATAGACTGGTATCGGGCATATGGGCGAATATCAGACTTATGACTTTGAACTGGACTGGGTTGGGATGCTTTCTTAATGTCCTATTCCTCTTGTATATAAACCATACCCTTATATCCATATGTGTGTCTATGAATTTCTCTAGTTTACCAGGACTAACTCAGGTTAGTCCTGAGATTAGTCCTCTAATCTTTTACAGAAGAATTTCACCAGGATTTCCCACCACAGAGCCACCAGGTGGATTTGAACCACCAAGCTTTTTAAGTTAGCAGTACATGAAAACCCACCTGGTACCATTCAGGGAACCTCCTTCCCAGGCAAAGATCTTTATAAACACCAGAGAGGCTCTGGTTTGGTAGAGGAGGGGAGGGTGGTGGTGATGGGGTGAATAGGAAGGCTTCAACCCCGTGATGGGGCGTCTGACACCCAGGTAGTGCTGGCCAAGTGTGTCCTGCCATGGTGACAGCGATGAGGGACCAACAAGAGGACTGCATTCTCTTTGGGCCTCCCTCAGGCTGGCCCCAGTAGAGCACTGTTCTCGTGTTTGCCGTCCAGCATGGATTCTGACTTGCGAAGACTCATTGAGTGCCGTCTAGCATTTGTTCCTGGGAGGGGATGGGCTTTTCTCTTGGGAAGCTGGGTGCTTTTGTCCCTGGGTAGCAGAAAGGGTTCGGTTCTCCACTGCCAGCTGTTCCACTCACCCAGGGGCTCCTCAGAAGGAAGGGAGGACAGGCGATCTGCTTGTGAAAGGTCACAGTCACGGCCATCACCGACTTGGCAGCCCCTCACAACAGTTAATGTGGGTGATCAAACATGACAGTGGCTCTCTCTACTGGTGAAACTCTGAAGCAGGTCTTCCCTGGCGTGAAACAAAAGGTTCCCGGGGGCTGTGTGCACCTAAGTACTGGGCTGTTAGCCACAAGGCCAGCAGTTCAAAATCACCATCTGCCCCGTGGGAGAGAAATCTGCTCCTGAAAAGATAGTTTGCCTGCTCCAGGCTCACAAGTCCCAAGGGACCCTCACCGCCACCTGCACACCCCACAGCAAGTGCCCAGGTCAGTTCTGCTGCAGGAGCTCTTGGTTGGCATCTTCATCTGCATTGGTCTACCAGAGGTCATGAGTAGACCTGCAGATGTGATGGGAAGGGCAGTTCCTGACATCACAGGACCAAAGGTAGGCGAGGGGTGGTGGGCCATTCCCAGGGACTGGCAGCATGGTGGGCACACAGGTAAAAGTCCAACACTCGACCCCAGCCCACGTTCTGTCACTTAACCCGGGCCACACTGAAAAATTGCTATTGGTTTGTTATTCATGCTTGTGCCTGTTCCCTCTCTCTTCCATTAATCAAATGCATCTTCAAGTTCCTGCCGCCAGACCCTGCTGTAGCTTGCAAGCCTCCCATACTTATAAGGCTCTCTCTACCCTCAAGAACGTCCGCGGAATGACGATGACGACGGTAATCATGACCGATTGGGTGTTGATGACACACCTGGTGTCTGTGCGAGGGAACCGAAGGGGTGCCGGTGAGTTGGGATCCGCTGCTGATGGAAAGGTTGATGGTCCATATCCGTGGGAGAAAGATGGGCAATCTACTTCTGGAAAGACGGCTGTTCTTGTTGTCATCACGCCAGTTGCGACTCCGAGTGACCCTGTGTCCGACCGAAGGAAACACTGCCCGGCTGAGGGCCGCCCGCACTGGGGATGTGTCTGAGGACGCTGGAGAGCCCCCCGGAGCAGTTGGACTCTGTAGCACACGGGTTCCATGGGCTGGAGGCCATGAATCACACGGGCCGTGGGGGCACTCGGCTTTCTATCGGCTTCTTTGCTCAAGCGTCACAAGTCAAAAGCAAAGCCACCTCTCGGCTTGCTGCCCCTTCTGTGAGCAGCTCCGCACATCAGCCATGACAAAAACCCTTGGCACCTTCACTGGACAAGGAAAACGCCCTCACCAGGCCTTCTCAGGCTATGAATCGGTACAGAAGCAGACCGCTCCGTAGTTCTCCCACAGAATAGCTGCTGGGGGCTCGAGTTTCAGATCTCTCTCTCTCTCTCTCTCTCTCTCTCTCTCTCTGACAGCCCCCAGAGCTCCTCCATTCTGAAAGAAGGGAATTTTCATCCCCAGTAGGCAGATAAGGAAATGGAAGCTGGAGAGAGTCAGAGCAGCTACTCAGGCCCTCTCAGAAGAGATGGGCAACCGCTAGTCCTTCCAGCCCAACCCTAGAGCACTACCTGGGTCATCATTTACATGAAAACGACTCTCTTCATCTTACAGATGGGAAATCTGAGGCTAAATTGACCTTCCCAGAGCCACAGTGCTCAGTCCTGTCCTCTCCAGGCATACTGCCATCAAGCCAAAGAGAGCCCTGGTAGCACAGTGGTGACGTGTTGGGCTACTGACCGTAAATAAGGTCAGCAGTTCAAAACCATGGCTCGCTCCATGGCAGTATGAAGGGGTGGTATGAAGAGTTCCAGCCTCGGAAACTTACAGGGCTGCTTCCACCCGGCCCTCTAGGGTCACTCTGAATGGGCATCGAATCGATGGCAGCGAGTGAGAGATCCCTGGGCTTCGGCTGCCTGGATTTTGTACACTGCCTGCTCCTACCCCTCCACAAAATCCCAAATAGGTGCCATTCAGTCAACTCCCATCTACGGTGCTCCAGGAGTGCTCCACAGGGTTTTCAAGGGCTGATTTTTCTCTGAGCTCCATTCCAGGCCTTTTTGTCCCGAGGAGCTGCTCAGTGGATTGGAACCACCTGTTAGTTAGGTATAGTAGCTGAGGCTGTACCACACAGGGACCCCTGGGATACGGGACCTCCACTAAAAGGTGCAGGGAGGGGGAGAAGATACAAAAGCCCACGCTGGAGCCTGGGAGGAGGGTCAACAGCACATATGGTCCGCTCGATCCTGGACCGGCCCTTTTTTCTTCTTCTTTTTTTGGTGGGCATCACTGCCTCTGGTGGTCATGGGCACTACCCAGCCGCCACTGGATTTGAACCGCCAAGTCTGCGGGCTGCAGTTCCGCAGTCAACCACTTACGCCACCAGGGCTCAGCCCCCGGCCCTTTCATTCAGACGGACCCATCTCAGCCAGGCGTACAGCTCAGCAGAGCCTTTGCCAAGGCCCAGGGCTGCCCGGGTGCCGGCTTCTTCTCTGAGGAGCAGCTGGAAGGGCCATCAGTTGAAGTCTCCTCCATTCCTCGCTGGAATACAGGATGCTCCTTCCCAGGAAGGGACAGCAGGCTGGTGTCTCTGTGGCACTGCCAGAAAGCCCAAGGGAAGGGAAAGGGGACTCCTATTTGGGGGTGGTAGGGTAGGATTGAGGGAACTAGGGTTAGGGATTATGCTCCATTTCTTTTCGGAGAACTAGATACCCTTGCCAGAAACAGCAGCTTCCGGAATGGGGAGGGGGCTGCTAAAAGGCCCCCTGGGTCTGGGGGTGAGTAACATGCAAAGACTAGGTGTCTTGAATAGATGGAGAGGGAGAGGCGTTGCCAGAGGGGGCACATGTAGGGACCAGGCTGATGTTGGCAGGGGCACTTTGGCATGGGAGTCAGTCCCGGTGGTTCGATATTCAAGCCTAGCTGCTCCCTCAAAGGACAGCAGTTGGAGCCCCCCCCCCCCACACACACACCCCCAGCTACTCTACAGGAAGCAAAGACCACAGCCTGCTTCCATAAAGACCACAGCCTTGTGAACCCTGTGGGAGGGGGCTGCTCTGAGTTGCCCCCCACTCCTTGTCAATGGGTTCTTCAGGTGGGGCAGAGAGGGTGGGCATGACTCCCGAGAGTGTCCCAGCATCACATGGTGCTGCAGGGCTCTGCCCTGGCCAGCCCCCTTGGAAGGACCAGGATTAACATGGAGCCTAGTGTGTGCTGCTGCCCTGACCCTGCAATTCTCTGTGCCATCCTGGCAGAGCTCACAGGGGGATAGCAGAATCCAGGTCTGCATGTGGTAGCCACGGACACCCAGTCTACTCTAACTGCAGATGGAACCTCTCCACCTCCTGCCCTGGGTCTGCACAGTGGAGAAGTTGCTCCACCCTGCTGAACAAGGTACTACCCTCCCCCTCCCCCCCCGCCGTCCTCCCTCCCTGGTTTCCTTTCTGTTGCTGAGCTCAATAAGTAGTGTGCTGTGGTATGAGTGACAGAACTGCCAGGGCTGAGGGATTCAGTTCTCTCTTTTCCCAGGCAGAGGGCAAGGGCCCGGGGGTGGTCTCAAGTCCAGCATGACATGAGCCACAGACTTACCTGTCGTTTCTCCTTTGGGGACCCACAGACCATTTCCTGGGTCAGGAAGCAAGAGGACAGCGTCTTGGGCCAGGTAAGTGGGAAGGAAAGTGGGAGAGATACACTGGGTTTTAAGGGCTGGAATCTAAATCCCAGCCTATGGGCAGCCAGGTGAGGGATATGGTTACTGTATCCAGGGGTGTGACTCAGGAGGCCACCCTATTGGTCAGTTCCCTCCCCCTGCAGGGCAGTCCTGTCCCCACCTGTGGACAGGTAAGCACTCTTGCCTTGGCTTGGCTCAGCCCATAGCCCGGGAGGCTTGCCTTTGCTTGGCCTCAGGCTCTCAATTTCATGTCTGGCCTGGCCTTCCTTCTTGAACTCTGGTGGCTCAGCTCAGACTGCTTAGAATTTCTCTCACCGACTCTCGGACGCACCACATGTCTGCGATCCTGGCCTCAAATCAGGGGAATGGCACTCTGGCTTCAAATCACACCCCCATTCCCCTACCCCGCCTTGATTATCATTGGCTACTGTGCTAGGGGCTGGAGGGGCTAGGGAGGGGGTAGTTGGCTGGGTAAGCAGGGAGGGGAATGGTTGCTGGGTGAAGGGTGCCTGTTCTGCTCAAATGGACACAGGAAGAACATGAACAGGGCGGAGCTATTGACTAGCAGCGGTCAGCTCTAGCAGGCTGGTCAAGCAGGAAATGCAAACCATGAAACCAGGGGCTGCGGTTTTACTGCACAGCACATGGTGCCACCCCAAGAGAGGGTGGCTTTTGTGTGTATGTCAGTAGGTTTTTTTTGGTTCCTTAACAGGGTCGGGAAATATTTTCACACATTTTGATAGAGCTGTGTTGGAACATGCCCCCATTATCCTTTTCTGAATCATCTCTCGGGCCTATTTATATATTCTGCAGGAGCCCTGGTGGCGTCGTGGGTGACGCTTAGGGCTGCAGACTACAAAGTCAACAGTTCAAAGCCACCAGGCGTTCCCCAAGAGAAACACGAGGCTTTCTGTACCTGTAAAGAGGTGGAGGTCTCAGAAACCCCCAGGGGCAGTTTTACCCTGTGAGATACCTTATGAGTCGGCATTAAGTCGATGGCAGTGAGTCTGGAGCTTTGGAGTCTTGTTTTTTAAATGTATACCTCTAGTCACTAATACTTCTTTTTTAAGTTATAAGGGCCACAAATATTTCCCCTGGGAACATGTCTTGTCATGCGACTGTCTTTACAGGGCCTTTCGAGGAGCATAAACAAAAATATGTTTCAAGGACAGCTATTGAAAACATAGGCCACTGAGCTTCCACCAACTCAATGAGGACATTGGCCAAGGTCTTTAAGTCAGCCCGCCGGGCTCCTCCTCTTGCACATAAAAAGGCCATGGCCTGCCTGTAGAGGTTGGGGGCTCAGTTTGATTCCACAGAGCCTATTCTTTGAAAGAGCACAGTGCTCTAGGTGAACACTCCTTACAATCTAGTGTTTGGTTTAAGCGAAACTTCAGGGGCTATTTTGGTTTAAGACTCAAAGATTATCTCAAGATAATAGTTTCAGGAGTTTAGCCTCACCTTCTGAAAAAAAACAACAACACGTTTTCATCTGTGCTTTTTCCATTCTACTTCACGTGTCCTCACTGTTCTTCAGGACTTTTCTGTGACCGAGTTGATCAAAAGATTCCGCAGTGGGAGCTGGGGGCGCTAGCTCTCTGTCGTCCTGGCAAAGAAGGCCGAGGCTCATGGAGGCAATCTATCACACCTTCCATTCCCTGAGTGGCCTTCGTCTGCAGCTGCTGCGGCTAAGTAGAAACGAGGGGTTGGGCACAGACTGGAGGGCACAGCCACTGAACTCGCTGCCATCAAGTCCGTGCCGATTGATTGACCTGCCCCTCTGAGCTGAGACAGTGACCACTGATGAAGGGCACAAAGACCCATCTTTCTCCCTCAGAACTATCGGCCTCATGGGTTACAGACAGGAAGCCCCAGAAACCCTCCCCTCAACCTCACTGCCTTCAAGGCCAGCGGACTCAGCGTGACCCCTGTGGGTTTCGGGGACCAACTGTTTGCTGGAGTCGGAAGCCCCAGTCTTTCTCCGTCGGAGCTCCTGGTGGTTTTGAACTGCCAACCCTGTGGATCGCAGCCCAACTTGCTGTGGTCACTACCCCTCTGGGATGCCTCAGGAGTAAGCCAATTAGCTGGGCTGTCCCGGGAATCCATTGGCCTCAGCCTTGCGAGCAAGAGATGAGATGGCATGAGGTTTTCGCTTGTGCATAATCCGGCTCAGCAGCTGCATTGTGGGGGTGGGGGTTGGTGGGAAGGAGAGTGTAAAGATATAGCTCACAGAACATTTGCCATTTCAACTTGAACACAAATTCTTAACTGTTTCGCGGTTGGATTTATCTATTTTTCTTTCAGGGTTCGTCTACTTTGGCTCTTAATTGAGAAATCCAGCCCTATCCTAAAGGGATAAATAAAATTTCTCACGTCTTTTTTCCCCCTCAAATATATCAAACCTTACCCTACTCTTAGATTTTTATTCCATCTGAAATTCATTTTTCTGTAGCATGGGAAGCTGTGGTTACTTGTTTATTTGGTTTTTAAGAAAAAGGGGTAAAAAGTATTTTGTTTCAAAAATATTGCCTGGGTTGTAGAAGTAACAATAATAGTTAATAAGTATTATAAGTGCATGCTGCAGCAGTCAACTAATCTGGAGCGAATTTGAGGATGAAGAGTGTAGGGGTGGGGAGTCTAGCCTGTCAATCTAGAGATAGCCAATGAGACCTCTGTGTGGGCCTGGCTTTCTCCTCTGAGAATTCTGAGAAATGTGGTCATTCCTTCTTGGAAGCAGGAGACACTATCTCACTTCCTTGGAGACACTCGGCTAACAAAGATGGCTCCCTGGGAGACATCTCTGAGGAGAAGCCACATGGACCTACCCTGATGCAGCCCCAAACCGGGACCTAGAGAAGCCACGTAGAGACCTCTGCCAGTGCTGAGATGCTTCTGCCACCACTGACTTTGCACCCACTGGCCTGTGATTTTCCTGCATGCAGCATCATGGCATGGGTTTCGTGAGTCTGAGGAGGACTTTATAGGTTGCTGTCAGACATGTGGATTGATATCAGACTGATGAACTTGATCTGGACCAGGCTGCAATGTTTTTCTCAATGTCCAATCGCTCTTCTTTATAATCCCCTCCCTTATATGCATAGACCTGTTTATGAATTTCTCTAGCCTACCCAGATTATCACACCTGCCAAAACTTAGAAAATGTGAAAACAAAAAAATTGATGCCGCTCACAGTTTTGCCATCGACACAAGTGCTGCTTTTGTTGTGAGGGACTTTGAGTCCATTAGTCCTGTGTGGAGAGTAGAACTGCTCTGCTCTGTGGGGCTGCTGGAATCGGGTCACCAGGCCTGTCTGGGCCTCTAGGTGGATTCAAACCACCAACATTTTGACGAGGGCTTGAGTGTCAAGCCAGTTGTGCCCCCACTGCTCCAATCAAATTCAGACAGATAGTAAAAATCCATGATTAGTACAAAAACTCAAACCCAAACCATGAAATATGCAAATGTCACCGTGTTGCTTGCTGAAAGTGAGGAGGACTTGAAGAACTTGCTGATGACCAAGAATTGCGGCCTTCCCTATGGATTACAATTCAATGTAAAGAAAGACCGAGATCATCACAACTGGACCAGTAGGTAACATCATGATAAAGGGAGAAAAGATCGAGTTGTCAACGATTTTGTCCTGTTTGGCCCCACTGTCCATGTTGATGGAAGCAGCGGTCAAGAGGTCACACAATGCATTGCAATGGGGACAGCTGCAGCACAAGACCTCTTTAAGAGTTGAAAAGCCCCAATCCCACCTCTGTGAACAGCCACCCCCCCCCCCCAATCCCAGAAGAATTTATTCTAGAAGATAGCACTGAAGTTGCAGCTCAGGGAGAGGGACATGTCTGACCGGAGCACACAGGAGCAAATGAAGGGGAAGGAAGAGAGAGTGGAACGCAATGCATCCTGGTCCACCAGGTCTTGAGGACCATATCCCCGTTCAGAACAGCCAATGCACACAGAGGACCATATGACCACCACCACAATGAGACGCAACATCCCTCGCTGACGCATGGCCCTATGGGGACAACATTGAAGACACAGTGTCGGGATTGTACGTGGTCGAACCCCACCACACTGAGACAAAACACTGAGGGCATGCAGCAGAGCAGCAGGGGGAGCAGAGCATGGAGGTCCCGAGGGAGTGCCAAGGATAGACTTTGGGGCCAGGGCCTGGCACCCCACCGGACTCGACAGAAGGACACGCCTAGAGGCCAACAAACAGACCTTGAACTGCTTACAAGATTTTCTTTTTTATTATTTTTATTTTTTTCTGGACATTGGTTTTGTTGTTGTTGTCGGTTCATCTTTTGTCGCGCCGTCTTGCTGTGTCTTTTTTTGTGCATGCTTATTATTATCTCTGCAGGCCTATCTTGATGAGATGGCCTGCAAGATCAGGCTGGAGGACAAAACAACAGGACCGATAGTTGGGGACTGTATCATCTTGTATGCTGATCCCAGTTCTTCTTTCTTACTGGTCATGAAATTCTCCCTTCCTGCTTCTGAGATGGTTCCCTTGACACCCTGTGGAATGATAAAACTGACCAATACTCAGACTCCTCCCCACCTTATTTTCGTGCTCCCACCCAGTCATTTGATAAGAATCACAAAATCTTGGGTTGGAAGACACATACCAAGTAATTCAACTACACCACATCCCTTTGTAGCTAAACAGCTTGAACCCAATTTCACGGGACCAAAGTAAAAACAGTGCCTACCTCAATGCAACCATGCTTATACTTTGTCTCTGTGTACATGTGGGGCGGGCAGACATCATCAACCATGATGCTCACGAATTGCAATTGAAAAGTGCTTCACAAGACTGTGAGACCAATGTCTCCCAAGGGGTCAGAGTTCACATGGACCCCGGAGCTAAATGTGTGAGGCAGTTATACCACGTGAGCTAGCTATGCCTTCACACATAAGAAAGATTTGGGCAGAGGGAGTGGCAGGAGGGCACAGTGGATGAACCAGAGCACTGCCACCAGCAGATGAGAACAGCCAGTAGATTGTGGAGGACGTTCCAGAATAAGATATGGCTCTCCCACTCAGAGCCTCTCGGCCTGTATGATGAAAGAGTTTGCATCTTCCTGCAGGGGGTTAGGTAGACTGGGGAGGGGAAGGCAGAACCAGAGATTAGCCATGGCAATAAAAGGCTTCTCTCTTGGGCCGAGCCCCGTTGGCATAGTGGTTGTGTGCGGGCCTGCGGCCCACAGGGTTGGCGGTTCAAATCCAGCAGCAGCTCTCCAGGAGCAAGGCTGGGCTTCCTACTCCCACCAGGGCAGTGATGCCCAAAACAAACAAACAAAACGGCTTCTCTCTTCCGGTTCTGCTGCAGCAAAGCCTGAGCAGACCCAGTTCACGAGCTTCCCCTGCTTTGGGCACGGCCCTTTCTAGACTGTGGGTTTGGCGATCTGTGTGGGTCGGCCCGGGATTCTGTGGCGGGGCCATGCAGAGGGGCAGCCGCCGCTGAGCAGGAAGTGGTCCAGCTCGGGCTGACCGGGCTGCAGCAGCAAGACGCCACTGCAGATGGAGCTCAGCTGACTGGGCTCTGGGCCAGGCGTAGGCCCTGAGCTCCTCCGGAGAACCTGACACGCTCTTAGGAGAGCAGGCCAGCTGCTCCGCAGCTCAGTGCACTCTCTGCAACCCCTGGGGAGCAGGCTGAGTTGTTTCAGGGGCAAGCAGGAGGAAGAAGGGGCTACAAACAGTACTTAGTTCCTGTCCCCTCGCCTCCTGCCTCCCCCAGCCTGTCCCAGCTGCAGTGGTGGATTCCTGGCAGTGACGTGATGGCTTATGCAAGCGAATCTAGTTGGCAAAGACTCCGCTTTCAAAACCTTCTTCAGCCAATCTTGAGGGACCTACCCCCGGGAGGAAAGTGTCTCAGAGAAACAGAGGAGAGTCAGTTGTGGGAGGAGAAGAGAGGTGAGGGAGCCCCTCTAGCTTGCAGGGGGCTGGGCATGGGGTGGGGTGGGGCCCGGGGTTTGGAGGGTCCCCAAGGCAGGCTTTCAGCAGCGCGCTTTCTTTCAGTCAGCCAATTCTGTTCTGCGTCGGATTCAAACGGTCACCTGACCAGAGCTCAGAACACATTTCGCCTTTATCAATGATTGACTCAACCCCAGTCAATTCAATCAATCATTTATTGAACTAGTATAGCAGGCACTGTGCCAGGCATGGATGATTTGCTTTTACCATAGGGACCAAGATGGCAAGAAGGAAAAAATAGATAGATAGATAGATAGATAGATAGATAGATAGATAGATAGATAGATGATAATCTGACAAGTCAACCTCTTAAATTCTGAAAACGCATTTGTAAATCTCAGAGAAAAATCAGTAGGTGGCTTAAAACTGGAAAAGTTGTGAACACGTTATTTTACTTTAATCTCTACAAACAGATCATTTATCACCATTGGAAGTAGGAGCTGCTCAGAGTAATTTAGTGTTTATTTTGATTGGCTATGGTGTAAAGGGACTGCTAAACAGAGGAGGTCTGAGCAAATGAAAAAGTATTATTTGGGGGTCATAACTATGGGGGAAGTGCGCTCAATAGAATGAAGTTAAAGCACTAAGTAGCAACTTGGATTTTCTAATGTAT
Source organism: Nesogale talazaci (assembly GCA_004026705.1). Classification (NCBI taxonomy): domain Eukaryota; kingdom Metazoa; phylum Chordata; class Mammalia; order Afrosoricida; family Tenrecidae; genus Nesogale; species Nesogale talazaci. The sequence goes on from PVJH01010333.1 coordinate 61,503, forward strand.
TTGGGGCACGATGCAATGCTGTGAGGAGATTGGGTTCCTTGGGGCTTAGAGCTTGAATTTTAAATAACCACAGAGTTTGTTTTTTAAAAAAACTTGATGTTGGACATTAGTTCAAACTTTCACTTTGAAGATAGCTAAGATAACAATCAAAATTGTCCTAATTAAGTGAGCGGGCCCATCTGTTTTTTTTAAATTATTAAGGAATTTGGCCCTGAAAGGAATTCTTATTGTTCTTCACACTGGTAAGAGAAATACACAATTGTTTTTGTTCTTTGTTCTCCTAGATATTCTAATGAATTGAGTATTTAATAGGAAGAGTTCTCATTTACTGGTACTAATAAACTATATTTATCACAAAAGATAAGAAAGAACATGAAGATATTATTCATAAAATAAAATGGGAATAAACATTTTCAAAGCTTTAACCTCATTAGTAACACAAAAGTGAAAACACGAGCCATTTTCAACCTATTAAATAAGCAAACAGTTTGGTGACATCTGAGTGCTCAACTGCTGCAGCAGCTGCTGGGAATAACATTGATCACACATTTCTGAAAGCAGTCAAGTGATTATATTCAGAGCTTTACAATAATCCTTATACTTTGATCAAAGAAAGTTCCAAGAATAAAATTTAATGAAATAATCAGAAGCCTGGCACCGACATATGGATAAGATGTTCACAACACTGACAGCCATGGAAGAAAACCAAGAAGGAAACAAAGCAAGGCATAGACAAGCGTCTTCCACTAGCAGCTCTTTTTAAATACCCTCCAGGCAGCTCCAAGTCAGAGGGACCCGACCACAGAATGAACCCCTGTCTGGTCCTGCCCCATCCTCCCACCAGAATGAAACGGCCGAGTATTACACAGAATACAATAAAGGAATACTAGTGCATCAACTGCTGCTTAAGGAACCCGGTGGCACTGTTAGGTAAGCATTAGACTCCTAACTACAAGAGCGGCAGTTCAAATCCACCAGTCACTCTGTGGAATAAAGATGAGGCTTTTCGCTCCTATAAAGACTTAGTCTCAGAAACCCTATGCAGAACAGATGTGAGTTGGAATTGACTCTATCACAGGAAGTTTGGGGAAACATTGCTTTCTCAGAGTTTTTCAGTCTGTTTTTAATTTTGTTTGGTCTGCTATCCCTAAGGCTTCGACGTTTGGCGTGGAGGTGGGTGGGGTGCCTGGGTGTGTGTGTCTTTCACTGAACGGGCACTGAGGCAACTTGTTCTGTGTAGAGCAATCCGTCATTCTTGAGTGGGTTAAGAAATTGGCTTTTTTTATTGAAATGAAGGTAGGAAAAAATAAAGGATTATCTTTTTCTAGAAGTGAGCGAGTGGTCACTTGGAGAGCAACGCTAAATCTTTTCTAACACATGCACACACGAATAGAGAAACAAACCAAGCGTGATGTCCTTTCTAGGGACTGGTCTCGGCTGAGGACATAGCTGAAGCACAGGAGATGGACAAGGGGCATTCTTCTTCCAAGACAGATCTGTCTGTTCTTCCAGCACTCCATGGCGCTTTCAACGTTTTGTTTTGTTTGATGTACGTGTGAGAGGACTTTATAAAAAGAATAATTGTATATTAAGAAAACATCCCAGCCCAGTCCAGGTAAGTCCATAAGTCCAATATCATTAGCCCCTATGCCCGATACCAGCCCATACATTCCTTTCTAGACTAGGACACCATGCAATGATGCTGAATGCAGGAAGATCACAGGCCAGTGGAAAGTCTTGTGGATCCAGTGGCAGTGGAAGCATCTCAGCACTGACATGGGTCTCCACGTGACTCCTCCAGCCCCATCCTAGCTCCTTGTGGCTTGTCAACAGGGATGTCCCGCAGGGAGGGAGAGTGTACTTGACCTCCAGTGAGCTTTTATCTCCAGCATGCCTCCAAATGAAGTCCAATCCTTCTTTATATTGACAGTAGATTATGCAACTTGCTCGCTATTTTCTTCTCCTACTGGCGATATTGGGGCTCAACTGTTCTTCCGCCTTGGATTTATTTGCTTTTCAGTTGAGGGGCACCACCACCGAGGGTCCTGGGGCCTGCAGCGGCCGCTGCTTCTCCCGCAGCAGCCACAGGCCCGTGGCACAGGGAAATGAAGCGGAATGCGGGAAGATCACAGGCAGTCGGGTGGGTGCAGTTGTTGGATCCAAGGTTGTGGAGACATGGCAGGGCACCAATAGTTCTCAGGGCTCGTGGCCCACAAAGGGCCACCCACTCGAGGACTCCGCCAATGTCCCGCCTTCAGCTGGAAACCCGATTCTCGCAGCCGGGCATGCCCCCACACTCCCTGTATTTGTTTTCGCCAGCACCATAATTCTGGCGCCTGGATTCTTCTTATTCAAGGTCCACCTTTCATGTGCGTAGGAGGCACTTGCAAATAGCCTGGCTTTGGTCAGGACTTCGGTCTTCTTGACATTGCGTTGCTATCCCTGGTCTTCATCGACAAGGGCTTCAAGTCCTCCTCACTGTCGACAAGCAAGCTGTGTGACCTGTACACCGCAGGTTGTTCATACGGGTTCCTCCCATCCTGATGCCACATCCGTTCCATGGAGTCCAGCATCTCTGATTACTTGCCCAGCATACAGACTGAATAAGTATGGTCAAAGGACACATCCCCGATGGACACCTTTTCTGATGTTAAACCACGCAGATTTCTGTTGTTCTGTTCCTAAGACTGCCTCTTCCTTCACCCGACGTCAAGTTCTGCATTAGCTCGATGAAGGGTTCTGGAGTTTCCATTCTTTTCAGTGTGACCCAAGGTGGTCAAATTATATCCATAGTTGGTACAATACATATAAAAATTAGTTAAAAGTGGATCATGCAGTAGAATTAGCGATGTTTGTAATATTGTGTACCCATCATCATCATCTATGTCCAAAATATCTGCAATAACCCAAACTGAAAGTCAGTACTCCTTTAGCAATAACTTCCCGTTCCTCCCAAACCCTGCTACCCGTCACATATTAATCAACTTTAGTCTCTTTGCAATTCTTCATAACTTAAAAAAAAAGTTGCCTGTCACTTAAAAAAAAAAAACATGTTCTTGTTTTATGACATGGAGTCAATCCCAATTCAAAGCAACTTTATAGGATAGAGTAGAACTGTGCCCCAGGATTTCAAGGTTAGCACTGTTGGGTAAGCATTAGGTTGCTAACCCGAAGGTGGGTGGTTCAAATCCACTAGCTGCTTCCTTAGGGAAAGGTGAGGCTGTCTAATCCTGTAAAGATTTACTGCCTTGGAAATTCTATGTAGGATCACTGAGAGTGACAATGGGCTTGCTTTGTTCTGTTCTTATATATCAGGTTGTTAGTATTATTACTAATTAAATAAAACTTTTCCACTGACCTATGCTGTCAATAGAAGCTATTTCTCTAGGAGGGAAGGAAAACTGAACAAAACAATTACTCTGATTGCAAATGACAATATCCTCAATGTTGAAATTTCTCACTCTTTTTTCCTTCATTTCACTGCTTTGGCACCTACAATGGAAAATTATCACGCTTTTTCTTTGTTCCTTGATGCCCACTGTGGATTTTTGTTTCCTCCGCCTTTTAACTGCCTTTGTTTGTCTTTGATTGCTTGGCTTTTTCCGCAGCTCCTTCTTGGGTTCCCCCTAACTCTCAAGCATTTCTGTCGCTAGAGAGAAGACACTTGGGTGAAATAGGTAGTTCTTGTGTATGTTAAAGTGGCCAGCAGGTTCTTAGACTGAGAGATGTCTCGGTTGGCCTCAGCCTCTGCGGAAGGGAGGTTCTTGACCTGCAGAATGCATCTTGACCTTTGAATCCTGGTCCCTGGTAGACAGCCTTCGACCGGTGCCTAGGACTTATGCTGTAGGTGATAGGAAGAGTCAGGATGGGGAAGGGGAGACACCCAGCTGGAAGGACAGGCTTGAATTCAAGCCTCCTCCAACTGGCTACGTCTTGTTCTCCTAACAGGGTCTCAGTCTGTGTGTCGAGGGTGCCTGTTTTCAGCAAAGGGCCCTCGACTCCGGAGGGACTGCCTTGAGGTCCTGAGTCTGGGCATTCCGCATGTTCTGCGAGCCCGCCTCTGCCTTACGCCGTCTGTCCTCCTCGGGGCTCCCTTTCTGAGTGCTCTTTTCCATTTTCCTTTCTTAACCATCCCCTCACAGCCAGACCCAGGTTCTGGTGCTTTTTGTTTCTTACTGCTGTGAGTGTGCCGCCCCGTGTCTACCTCTTTTCCAGCCCCGTCAGCCCACCACTCCACACCCTGCCTCGGCCCTCAGCTCCGTCCCAGCCTATAGCAACCCCTCTCTGGAGGACAGCATTGAACTGCCCCACCGGGTTGGAAAAGTTGTCACCTTGAGGGCCGCAGACTGCCTCATCTTGGTGAGTGGCTGAGCCCTTCACTCTCTCACCTCCAAGACTTCTTCTCCATTTAGGCCATCAGATCCGCATCCCACCAGCAGAGTCATCCAACCTCTTGGTACTCACAGACAAGTTCTGGCAGGAATCAAACGTTCCCTTTGGAATGCGTGACAAGCCTGGTATCTTTAGCAATTCACTGACAAGATCACAAAGGCTAGGAGCGGAAAGCCTGTCACAGACTTCAAAGAGCATCTGCCCCCAGATAGCCTGGAGTCTTTTTCTTTTCCTTCTCAAGGCATGCACCTCAATCTCTCCCTGATGGACAGGGGAGTCCTTCTCAGCGTCTCCTGTGCCCTTTCTCTTCTGGGGAAATAGGCTGGGGTAGATGGAAGGAGTGCCTGCCCCATCCCAGGGGAGGGGTACGATTTGCCTGTGGGGAAGGCATGCAATTCAGCTCAGAAAAGTTAGGTCTAAAGTTAGCTCCATCACTGGAACTCCCGTTTGCATTTGGTCTTAACCAAAAGGCAGAGACAGGATGGGAACTCCTGTTTTGAGAAAAATGGATCGACTCTCTGGAGAAAGGAGGTGTTTGTGATGTAGGTTTTGGGGTCAGCAGTCTGAGGCAGAAGCTTAAACCCTGAAATTGGACCTTTGGGGAGGCAATGGGAAGACGTCGAGGGAGAAAGCGAGGAGGCAAGAGATAGTCCAGCCGAAGAGGGGTCAATGGAGCACACAGTGCGGGCATCGTCTCCAGCACCACAGGATCTCAGAAGCAGCAGGAATTTGAAGGAGTTTCTGACTTTGTAGAGTGCCTGGCCGTCAGAGACCACGTTGGTGATAGGGTTCAAGTGTTGGCTTGGAGGTAGGGACTGAGGAAAAAGTCTCATCGCTACTTATGAGGCATCGGTGCTTCCATGGTAGAATCCTCATCTTCCAAGCAGGAGACCTGGGTTCGATTCCTGGCCAGAGTGCATGGGCAGCACCTTATGAGCACCCACCAGCTACTGTGGAGGCTTGCGCACAGCTTGGAAGCTGGACAGGTTTCAATAGTGCACCTGAACGACAACAGAGGCGGAAGAAAGGACTGGTGATCTGCTTGCAAAAAATCTGCCCATGGCAACCGCATGGAGCGGAGAGTCCCCAGCTGCAGCCACACACGGGACTGCGTGAGACCAGTTGGTGCTCTGTTAGGTTGTGCCTGGGGTCATGGGGCATCTGGACCCTTCCGAGGATAGCTAACACACGGCACAGGCCTGGGGCTCCTCCTGACCTAGGCCTCCTCCTCCTCTTCTAGGCCTTCAGGGAACCCAGATTTCTCCAAGCTGTTGTGATTAAGATCACCCCCCCCCTTTTTTTTAATTCTCAAAGCCCCAGGGGGAGGCAAATGAGAACTGGGCAATAAGGTGCAGACTCAGGCAGTTGTTACAGTTGTTAGTATCGATCTGCAGACTGCCCAAGTTGAGAGTCTGTTGCTCATGCCCACTCGCACCTCTGTTCCCAAATGGGGGGCCCCTGGCATGTCTGCCTTTCTTCCCCGTGACACTGAAAAAAGCACGAAGAACAAGCAGGGCACCCTGCACCCGCACCTTGCCTCTGCCTTGTGACTGTGCTTAATATAGGTCAAACGAAAACAGCTCCCAAAATAGCAGACCTTCTCTGAGAAGCAGCTGCAGTTGTGAATTGCTGCACAGAAAGGGAGAAGGTGTGGGTGACGGGAGTGTCGGTCTCCTCAGGTGTTATGTAACCTTAACCTGGGCTTGCCAATTGGGGTTCCACACGGGTGGAGAAACAGTCCCGCAGCCCTTGCCCTTTGTCCCTTTTCACCTTCATGCCACTGTCAGGTCCCCCTCACCTCACCTCAGCAAGCCCGGAGCTGGTTCCTTTCAGGATGGCAAGGTCACCCCTCTCCAAGCATCACTCTGGGGAGCTTGTCATGCATACCAAAGTGGTCACATGACTCCCACCAGGACTTGGCTGTGAGCACAGGATGTGGTCAGGTGACTCTCCTGGCAGAGTTGGTGAATGGAGTGGGTTTCCTATGACTAGAGTGGGGGGGGGGGGGGGGGGGGGGGGGGGGGGGGGGGGGGGGGGGGGGGGGGGGGGAGGGAGGTGGGAGGGAGTGGTGGTGGGTTGAGGCCGCTGACAGTGCCTGCCCAAGATTGCCAGCTGGAGGGGGCTGGTGCTATTGTTGTGCAGGGACAGACTCTCCTCCTGCAGATGCTGCGTGTGTGTGTGTGTGTGTGTGTGTGTGTGTCACTGCAATACGGACTAGCACACTCTACCAGCCTCTTCCTTTGACTTTTCCTCTTTGCCTCAGAGGAAAGATGAAAGAGAGTTGTCTCACCACAGTGTTTTATTCATTCAATGATAAGATCTACTCATGTGCTGGGCTGCTGTGATGGTTAAGGTTACATGTGAACTTGGCTGGGTCATGACACTCATCCACCTTGTCAATGGTGCCGTGATGTCATCCCCCTCCATGATGGGAGTTGAGGAGATCAGTCAGTCAGTTGGAAGGGGAACATGTCTGTGTCCAACATATGTACACATAGATGTTCTGGCAGTGCTCTGGATCCTGCGTCATCTGACCTCTGGTTCTAGGGATTCATCAGCCTCCACTCTCCGTGAGCCAGCAGCCTGCTGTCTGACCAGATCTTAAGATCTGTTACCTCTGCGAAGAATCAGGAGAATCCTCTAGTCTGATGCTGGATTCAAACTTGGGACTTGTCAGCCTCTACAACCGCACGAACCATCTCCTTATGATCAGTTGTTCTCTCTCTCTCTCTCTCTCTCTCTCTCTCTCTCTCTCTCTCTCTCTCTCTCTCTCTCATAACACCCAAACAAGTTTGCGCACAGGTGTTCCCATGCCTCTCTGATTTCACTTTCCCAGAGAACCTAGCCAAGGACAGGTACTAACTGGAAGGTTAGAGGTTGGTGACTGGAGTCCGCTCCGGGGCCCATCTGAAGAAAGGCCTGAAAATCTATCTTGAAGGACATCATGATTTAGAGTCAACTTAGCAGCAGCAACAAATGTGGTGGCCTGCAAAAACCAGGCTGTGTGCTGGGCACCACAGTCACAGCTTCGAGGAGGGCCCAGTCCCCGTCCTCAAGGTGTTGCTAGCTCAGGAAGGGGTAGAGAAAAGTAAGCAGGTCGCTGTGGTGCAGGATGATTGATGCCATGAGAGGTAAGACTGAGGACCCAAGAAATCTAAATCTCCCTGTACAGATGGATTAAACCTTAGGAAACCCTGGGTGGGACTCTTTTTAGTCATATGGGGTTGCTACAGGTCAGAAAAATGTCCTGGACGTGCAGTGGTTAAAGCCCAAACAGCTAACCGCAAGGCCAGGCATTTGAATCATCTGCTCTGTAGCAGAAAGATGTGACAGTCGGTTTCTGTGAAGACGTACAGCCTTGGAGATCCTCTGGGAAATTCTTCTTGGCCCTACATGGGGTCACTATCAGTTGTAATGGACTCAAAGACTCAGGCAGTTTGGGGGAGCTTGTTTGGAGCTTCTAGCAGGGAGCGTGGCTGTTCGGATTGCCTTAGCTGGAGGACAGGCCCCCTTTTATTGAGGAAGGTTGCTCTCCTCCATGGAGTGTGCAGCTTCGGGAAGGCGACCCATGGAGCAGTGAAAGAGAAAGGGGACCCTCACCTTTAGGCTGTCAGATCCGCGGGATCCTCCCCGACGATCACTGAGTAATAGATGTCCCAGCCAGTGCGCCCTGGCATCCAGCAACAACAGTGTTTTGAATGAGTTACGATCCACTGGATGGCCCGGGAACAGCGACAAGGGATGCGGATTCTCCTTAAAGTTTGTGACCCTCCAAGACCTTCTTCAGAGATTGGCGTCCATGGATGTGTGCCTTAGAATGATCTCGGGCAGGAGATAGTTTGGCTGGAGGCAAACCAAAGAGAAAGGCGTGGCAGGAAACCAGGGGAGAACCCATGGTCATGGCATTAGGGGGTGGAGTCAGGTACCAGATTTGAGTGAAGTTAGTATGATTGGGGGCCACTTCCTCTATTAGGAAAAAAAAACCCAACGATGTTTCTTTTTCTTTTAAAAAAATCTTTTTATTGGGGGCTCTTACCACAATTCATATATACATCCATTGTACATTGTCAAACACCTTTGTACATACATCGCCATCATCATTTTCAAAACATTTTCTTTCTACTTGAGCCTTTGTTATCAATTTATTCCTCAGCCCCATCTTCTACCCTCCCTCATGAACCCTTAATAATAATAATAATAATATATATATATATTCATGTCTTCCACTGACCACTGTCTCCCTTCACTCACTTCTGTTGTCCACCACCCTGAGGGAGTCATATGTTGATCATTGTGATCAGTTTCTCCTTTCTTCTCCCCTCTTCTGCCCTTCCCCTCCTGGTATTTCTACTCTCATTATTGGTCCTGAGGGGTTTATCTGCCCTGGATTCCCTATGTTTCCAGTTCTTATCTGTACCAGTGTACATGCTCTGGTCTAGGCAGACTTGTAAGGTAGAATTTGGGGTCGTGATAGTGTGTGGGAGCATTAATGAAGTAGAGAAAAGCTGTGTGTTTCATCGGTGCTATACTGCACCCTGACTGGCTCATCTCTTCCTTGTGACCCTTCTGTGAGGGGATGTCCAATTGTCTCCAGTCCACCCTTCCCCTCTTTCACATCGATACGATTTTTTGTTCAGGGTCTTGGATGCCTGATATCAGATCCCATCGACACCTCATGATCACCCAGGCTGGTGTGGCGTGCTTCTTCCATGTGGGCTTTGTTGCTTCTCAGCTAGATGGCCACTCATTTATCTCCAACTGCGTTTTGTGACTACATTTGTGCATGTCCAAATATACTCCAAGCTGGACTGTGCTCATTTGAAATTCTGATTTTGAGGGAAATTAAAACATATTTGTAAGGCCTCCCCAAACATCAAAACCTTGTGTGTCCTGATCAGTACCCCCAAATTCAGCCATTGGAACACCCACCCAGAGGCGGTTCCAGCGACCCACTTTGGAAAGGTTTCAGCTTTGAAGATATGAGGGCCTCTCCTTTGGGGTCACTGGGCATCACAAGCGAGTCTTTGGCAACTAGTGTGGTTTTCAAAAAGCCTCGTGAGTCCTCATCACTGTGTCTGTTGCATCAGTTGGTGCTGCGAGCTCCCCAGGCTTGGAGCTTTGGCTGACAGCAGAGTCAGGGTGGAGGTGGGGGGGAAGAGAAGGAGCAAGACAATATGGTTGGCTTCTAGCATTTGGGCTTGCAGTGCGAAGCAGGCTCTAGAGGGAGGAGCAGGTTTATAGAAGGCGGGGCCCTCCCATCTGCTTTCCAAACTGCAAGCCTGAGAAACAGCCAAAGGAACCTGCTCAGGAGGCAGTCGGCCACAGGGGCCTGGAGCTTCGATTTGGTAGCCATTGTCATGAAAGGGATAGCTGAGGTGAAGGGCCTTGCGGAGGTGACCAAGGCAGGAAGGGAGAAGGCAGGAGTGTGATGAGTGAGCCCTGTAGCATTTACAGGGTGGACAGAAGAAGGAAGCCCGCAGAAACGGATGTGAGCAGGTAGATGGAAAACTAGGGGGGAAATCCACAGTAAACAAAACAAAGCAGGTGAGGGGAGGCGTCATCGGCTGTGCCAACTGCTACAGAAAACTCCAGTCACTGAGGGGTGACATGCCTCTTGGATTGAGCTGCCTGTAAACTCTGGGCCCGGGGATGGGGTGGCGGGGTGGACGTAGATCTGGAGAAGGCAGTATTGGTGGCTCTTTCAAGAAGTAGGCTGTGAAGGGAGGGAGAGTCGTAGTGGTGTTTCGTGGGGGTGGGGAGAGAGAGGCTGTCCTAAGTGGGGTCCTTGGGGAACAATACTGCGGTGGAGGAAGATGTGCGGGAGGCTTCCTGGGGAGTGCTCAGTGAGGGGGAAGCATATCTGGGCGGAGAGAGAGCGAAGCTGGCCTGGGGTGGAAGGATACTGGGTATCAGTAGAGCTCTCTGGGAGTTGTGGAATGGGAAAGGCACTTCAGATTTGCCTGGCAGCCAAGCAAGTGAGGTTTAACCTTGACACTGGCACCCACCAGACACTGGATGTGGCCTGCTTGGGTCAGGGGCATGACCTTGCTCCAAGCAGCTCCATCGGGCAATTCCTAGAGAGAGACTCAGCCGGAAGCAGTCAGCAGCCAACACTCCAGCAGCTAGAATGAAGACCTCCAGAAGGGGCATCCATGTAATACATTACAGCATCCATGATAGAGAGTCTTTGGTTGTGTTTTAATGAAGAGACAAATAGAGCTAAATGGTGGTTCGTGGTAGGAAGACATGAATTCAAAGGAATCAAAGATACATGGCACGAAAGAAACAAGTGATGGGCTAAGAGGTAAGGGGATTAAAAGAGAAACAGGAATAGTCTTGGCCCCATGGAAGGGGGGAGTGAAAGAATGAAGGTAACCCTTGTCTCAGGGCTGGAGGAAGAAAGGAGGGCAAAAAGAAGGATTCTTGAGTGGCACATCTGAAGAAAGTGCTGGAAACTGGCTTCCGAAAGAGCAGTGCTGACAACCTGAGGGTGCACAGCTCCCATCTGGCCCCGTGAATCAGAGCTGACGAGGCTGGTGATCAAAGGGCAGATAGAGAGGCTCGTGGTTGGCAGGGTGGAGGGAGGGAAAGCTTGATATCACTGCAGAGTAGAGGACAGTAAGAAAGGGCTAGCAAATTATAAATCGGCGCTGCAGATCCCGGTGACATAGAAGACATGTTAAATGGCAACCATCTGTGGGGTAATGTGTGTTCCTCTGTCTGGGATGAAGAGGAGCCAGAAGGTTCCTCAGAGGCACAGAGGGCAAGCTGTCACCATGTAGTCAGGAGAGACCAGTCCTGTGGGAGGGACGTCATGGTTGGTAAACTGGAGGGGAAGCTCAAAAGAGGAGGGCCAGAGATGAGATGGTTAGACGCTGTGGCGCCAGGAATGGCTCCAACAGGAACCACTGTGAGGATGGCACAGGACCAGGCAGTGTTTGTTGTTGTTGTTGTTGTTGTTGTTGTTGTTGGGGGGGGGGCGGTGCATCACTGCCCTCTGGTGGGAGTGGGAGGCCTAGCCTTGCTCCTGGATTTGAACCGCCAAGCCAGTGGGCCGCAGTCCTGCACTCAACCACTGTGCGCTCAGGGCCCAGTCCCCCAGGCAGTGTTTGGAACCAGCCTGATGGCACCTATCAGCCCCAACCTAAGGTCCTCCTAGAGTAAAGTGACCAGATTTTAAGCAGGACACCATTGACCAGGGAGGGGGGAGGTTCTTCATCAAAAACTTGGTGTATATGGAGCAACAAAAATGTTCATAGAGGATTGAGCCCTGTGGCGTAGTGGTTGAGTGCGGTACTGCGGTCCACTGGCTTGGCGGTTCAAATCCAGCAGCAGCTCTCCAGGAGCAAGGCTGGGCCTCCCACTCTGGTCAGAGGGCAGTGATGCCCCCCCCTCAAAAAAATGTTCATAGAACGGAAAAATAGAATTGTAATGTATTTATTTTAATTTTAAAATGCTGCAGGGTCATTGTTAAATTGTTAAAAAGTGGGATGTCTGGTCACCTTATCCTAGCAAACTCAGCTGTTGTCTGTCAGTGTGTCCTATTGTGGTGGCCTGCATGCTCCTGTGATGCTGGAAGCTTTGCCACTGGTATTTCAAATGCCAGCCAGGGTCACTGTGGCAGTCATGTATTCTGGTGCCAACTTGACTCAGAGTGTAGGGGTGGAGTCCAGCCTGTCAACCTGGAGATAGCCAATGAGACCTCTGTGTGGGTGTGACTTTCTCCTGAGAATTCTGAGAAATCTCAGTATTTCCCATGGGAAGTGAGAGACATAAGTCAGTGCCTCAGAGACGTCCTACTGACAAGACCCAAGCTGAGTTCCTGGTAGATATTGCAACTGACAAGACCTTTGGGGAGCTCGACTGACAAGATGGCGGCATGCTGTTAGCTCCTCAGTCCTGGAGACTACAGGAGCCAGAGGAGAAGCCACACGGGCTTATCCTGATGGAACCAAACCTCTGGGGCCAGAGAAGCCACATGGAGACTCCTACCAGCTCTGAGATGCTTGGGAGGCTACAGAGAGACCCCTCCCAATGCTGAGATGTTTCTACCATCTCTGGATACTGCTGATGGACCCTGAACCCTGGAAACAAGGAGCCATGGGGAGACCCCTGCCAGTGCCGGGATGCTTCTACTGCCACTGGACACCCAAGACTCTGCACCCACTGGCCTGTGATTATCCTGGTGTCATTGCACATGCTTTGTAAGTCAGAAGGAGACTTTATAGATTGGTATTGAACATATGGGCTAATATCAGACTTAGAACCTTGGACTGGACTGAGTTGGGATGCTTTCTCAATATTCCATTCCTCTTGTATATAATCCTCTCCCTTATAACCATATTTGTGTTTATGAATTTGTTTCTCTAG
>PVJH01010334.1:0-74287 GCA_004026705.1 Nesogale talazaci
GGGGAGGGGTGGGGAGAGCATACAGTGCATACTGGCCCACCAACAGTCAAAGCACTGAGAGGACACTATGACCAGGATCCACTGTGAAATATGACATCCTTTGCTGACTCATGGCCTTATGGGAGTCAACACTGAAGACACAGTGTCAGGATTGCACCTGGTCTGACCCCACTACACCAAGGCAAAACACTAAGGGTATGTAGCAGAGCAGCAGGGAGAGCAGAACATGGAGGTCCCGAGGGTGTGCCAAGGATAGAATTTGAGGTCAGGGTGTGGCACCCCATCGGAATCAACCAGAGGACACTCCTAGAAAGACCTTGAACAATTTACAGGTTTTTCTTCTTCTTTATTATTATTTATTTATATATTTTTTCTGGACACTGATTTTTTTTGTTGCCCTCATCCCTTTGTTTTCTTTTGTTGCTTCATCTTGCTGTCTTGTTTTTTTGTGTGCATAATATTATCTCTTCAGGTCTAGCTAGAAAAGATAGGCTGGATGATCAGTCTGAAGGAGAAAACAACAGGACCTATGGTTCCCAGGGGACATGGTAGAGGGGTAGGTATAGAAAGAAGGTAGGGTTGACCAACACAGGGACAAGGGAACAACAAGTGATGCCAAATCAGTGGCAATGAGGGTGTCAGAGGCCTAGTAGGGATTGATCAAGAGTCAGGTAAACAAGAGAAAGTACTGAAACTCAAATGAAGGTTTAGCATGATAGTGGGACAAGAGGTAAGTAAAAGGAAATAAAAGCAATGGGCATTTATAGAGACCTAAATACAGACATGTAAATAAGTAAATATATTTATATTTGATGAGGAGAGAATACATCTACATGCACATATTTATAGGTTTAGCATTAAATAAGCAGATGGGCATTGGGCCTCCACTCACATACTTCCTCAATGCAAGAACATTTTAGTCTATTAAATTGGCATTCCATGATGTTCACCTTCCCGACATGATCACTGAAAACAAATGTGTGAATAAGCAAATGTGGTGACGAAACTGATGGTGCCCAGCTATCAAAAGATATAGCGTCTGAGGTCTTAAAGGCTTGAAGGTAAACAAGCAGCCTTCTAGCTCAAAAGCAACAAAGCTCATGTGGGAGAAGCACACCAGCCTGTGTGATCACGAGGTGTTGAAAGGATCAGGAATCAGGCATCAAAGAATGTAAAATCTTATCACTGTGTGCCCACCTTCCTGATATCATCAAAGACAAATTTATACATAAGCAAATGTGGTGAAGAAAGCTGATGGTGCCCATCTACCAAAAGATATAGTGTTGGGGTCTTAAAGGCTTGAAGGTAAACAAGCAGTCATCTAGCTCAGAACCAACAAAGTCCACATGGAAGAAGCACACCAGCCTGTGTGACGATGAGGTGTCGAAGGGATCAGGTATCTGGCATCAAAGAACTAAAAATTATATTATTGTAAATGAGGGGGAGTACAGATTGGGGACCCAAAGTCCATCTGTGGGTAACAGACATCCTCTTACAAAAGAGTCACAGGAAGGAGACAAGCCAGTCAGGGTGCAGTTGGTTAGCAATGATGAAACATACAATTTTCCTCTAGTTCTTCAATGCTTCCTCTTTCCCACTATCATGATCCCAATTCTACCTTCCAAATCCAGGTAGACTAGAGGATGCTCACTGGTACAGAGAGGAACTGGAAACATAGGGAATCCAGAACAGATGATACCTTCAGGACCAGTGGTGAGTAGTGATACCAGGAGGGTGGAGAGAAGGTGGGGTAGAAAGGGGAAACTGATTATAAGGACCTACATATAACCTTTTTCCTGGGTATGAACAATGGGGAAGTGGGTGAAGGGAGACATTGGACAGTGTAAGGTATAAGAATATAATAATTTATAAATTATCAAGGGTTCATAAGGGATCAGGGAGGGAGGCGGAAAAATTAAGTGCTGATAGCATAGGTTTAAGTCGAAAGCAAATATTTTGAGAATGAGGAGAGCAACAAATGTACAGATGTGTGTGGCATACAGTAGGTGTATATATGGGTTGTGTTAAGAGTTGTATGAGTCCCCAATAAAATTTTTTTAAGTCTGGTAACTATACATTCTGGCTCTGATGTGATAGGGTCTGAAGCTGGTGTGGATAGTTGATCTGATGAACCCATACTGGATTCTGGTAACACCCTCAAATCATCGTTCCAAAACACCCTCAAATCATCTGTTCCAAAGCCGGCACCCACCACAAAGCAGCTAAATACTTGATGCTTCTGCTTTTTTATTTGGGTTTGGGGTATGGGGGCTTGAACTAGCAGCATTTTTTCAAGTATTCTTATCACAACTCTCAGAAAAATGAATTTATTTTGCCCCATGCTTCATAACACACCGGTTAAAGCACATACAGGTTAAAACATAGTTTCATGTATACTTAGCATAGATAAGTCTTGGAAGAAGTATAACCAAATGCTACTGAGAAGCAAGGATGTTGAGTGAGATCATGCGACTTTGGAAATGTTCACAGGGGAAATCCATGTCTGGAAAAGGGCAACATGCTTAGCAAAGTAGAAGGTCAGTGGGGCAAAAAAAGAGGAAACCTCTCCACAAGAGGGACTAACACAGTAGCTGCCACAATGGGCTCAGACACAACAATTGTGAGACTGTAGCATATTGAGGCCACATTTCAATCTGTTGTACACGGGTCACTGACTTGGAGCTGATCCAAAGGCACTGAACAATAATAGGGATAATGAAGTTTCCCTAGCAGAGATGTGGATTAAATGTTGGATTGCTGAAAAAGGCAAAAAGAAAAAAAAGAAAAGAAAGAAAGAAAGATTGCTGATCCACCCATCCAGACACCACAGGGGAGAAAGATGAGGGTTGGTTCATAAAAATTTACAGCCTCAGAAGCCCTATGGGAGCAGTTAAACTCTGTTCTATAGGTTAATTATGAGTTTAAAAAATGACTTAAGATCATTGTATTTTATATATAATTACATATACATGAACTTTAGAGTCTTTTAAAAAAATAATGTTAGTAATGATCCATTAAATAGATCTGTCATGATACAAATACATCATTGGCTCACAGAGAAACACTGCACAACAAGGTAGCATCATTATGAAAATAATGAGTATTAGTACTGGAACAAATTTTGCATCAATTCCATTTCCTTTCACTAGGAAATGTAGGCAGCATGCCCACATTTAGTTCTGTCAGTAAAATATTGACCAGCGAGTTGAGGGTTGGCTGTTTGGGGGCTCACATAAGAGGGATCATATTTTCTTGGTAAGCTAATAATCCCTTCAACCGAGCTCTTTGATGTAAGATATCATGAGTATCAGGAAACACTAGCAGCTATTTTGGACACATAATGATGCATGTTTCTTTCACTGTTATCAATATGGCAGCCGTTGTGTGATTCCTCTTAAAGATTTGAAAGCAATTTGCAGAGCAAAAGTTAGCAGCCACATTTGCATAATGGTTTTTGTCAAATTCAACTTGGAATCATTTGTCTTTGGAGAACCAACCTAATCAAATAAAGTAGCATCAATTTCCTGGAGACATAATCAGACAGGAAAATTGTCCTGGCTCTTGTATACCACAGCTGTTCACAATGACATAGTTCATTAACTAAGGAAGTCTTCATCCGAAACTCCTTCCCTGGGTTGCAATTCTTCACCCCACACCACCAAGGAAACACTGTCTTCATTAATATGCAATGACACCAATCACTGAATGGGTAATTGAGAATTTATTTTTGTGAGACACTCTATTAAATGTACATCATAAACTGTATCAGTAAAAAGTCATTTTTTGTTCCTCCAATGAGAATCCCATCACTGTATAATCACAATGGACTATAGGTTCCTCGTGGTCAGGGACCACATCTATTAATGTTAATGTTTCCAGTGATAAATAAAGTGCCTCACATTTGATGGGTACTGAATAAATATCTGTTGAACCAAGAAGCAAACATCTCCAATGTGGGATTCCTCGTGGTTTCACCAAAGCAATGTTTAGAAGACTGGCAGCAGACTGGCTGCAAGGAATATTTAGAATCTGGTTTCCTAATTTTCCACTTGACTGAACCAAATTGTCCAAATCTGCATGAAAGTAGACAGGATTCTGAAAATCTCCTCCAGAAGACAGAATGTCCTGAAAGCATTTTTTTTTAATTCCCTGTCTTCAAACTTGGAGGCACCCTTCAGGTGGAGAATCCATGCCAATCATAGGCTCCCTAAAGAAACCTACTGTTCATTCTACAATTGAGCTACTGAAAGATAGCAATGATCTTGAAATTTTCCTCATGTGCAAAATTTCAACAACTTGGTTTACAAATTATAAAAGTTATATTCACAATAACACTGGCAGATTTGTCAACTTAACATTTTTTAGTCCAAAATTGAGCATCTATGAGAATCACCACGAGGCCTTATTCACTCCTGCGTATCTGATTCAATAGTTTACATCTCTAACAAGGTTCTAATTGACACTGCTCCTTCAGGCATCCCACTTTTAGAAGCACTATTTTAGAATAATAATTATAAACATGGCTCTGCAGCCTGCTAATTTGGAAGGAGCTTGGATCTGCCACTGACTGTCCCAAACCTTTTGACAAATCATTTAAAGTAACCCAGAACCATATCACCAAGTATCAAACTAAGGTATCAACAGCATCTTTCGCAAGCGGTTGCTCTGAAGGTCAAATGAGAAAAGCCATCACTTAGCAAATTACCATCAGACAGATATGTTCAATTAAACTTAACAATGTATTGAAAAAAGTAGGAATATGGTCAGGTCAAGATGATCAGACATATATTCTACTTTGAGACCTGCCACCAATGACTTGCTGTGTGACCATGAATAAGAGATTTCTTATCTTCATATACTTATTAGTAAAATAAATATGCTGGGATTTTATTATGGACTGGATTGTGTTCCCCTGAAATCTGCAACCATGACTTTGTTTGAAAATAGAGTCTCTGAAGATTTTATCAGTGAACATGAGGTCATAGGGAAGTAGGGCAGGTCCTAATCTAATTTGAGTGCTGAGTGCCATTCAGTAAGAAAAGGCAAGTAATACTTGATTATAGAGAAAGGCCAGGAATAGATAGATAGAGTTATGTTGCCGCTGTAAATTAATGGAAATGTAAAACTACCAGAATTTGGGAGAGACCAGAAAGATTCTTCCCCTACAACCTATGGAGAGATCCAATCTCTGCCAACATCCTGAATTCAAACTTCTAGTCTCCAGAGTCGCTATATGGTGTAAAAAGTTGAGCAGTGGGTTATTAACCAAAAGGATGATGGTTCAAACTCACCTAGAGACACTTTAGAAGAAATACCTAGATCTTCCAAGTTTCTTGGAAGCAGGAACTTCTAAGAAGTGAAGATCTTTTTTGCACAGCAACTGTCACCACCAGTCAGAATCAAATCACCGGTAACTAACAAAAACAGGGCTTCCTTAACAAAAATGCCCTGTTCTTTTAAGCCACCCGTTTTGTAGAATTTTCTTACAAAAGCCCGAGGAAACATTCATGAACTGAGTTTCCATCGGATCCAGAAGCTCCACTGTTCCTTGATCCTCCATATTTCCACTGATAAGCACATATCAATACCACCATTTTCAAATACCCACCACCACTCAGGCTTTCCACAGCCAAGTCTCCAGCATAAAAAATCAAAACCACTTGGGCAATATGGTCTGGTTCTTCTCCCTCAAGGATCCTACTGGTTGGCTGCAGGAATCCTACCTCTTGCTCATCTCTCACCAGCCCCCATCAACAATTAGCTAATGGAGTCCAAGGGACAATGTGCAGCAGCTCTACCCGGAATTGTTCTGGCTGAAACGTCATTGCACTTTGCCAAAACTGATTTCTCCACTCACTTACAGTCAGCCCCACTCATGACTCTCATTGATATTCTTTTGTGGTCCCTGCTAGACAGAAAGATAAGCAAGATTCATTGAAGTGTTTAGAGGGGATAAGTGCAGTTTCATTGTGCATGTTGCTTTCAGATGGATAGTGGAGGCTAGGGCAAAAGAAGAGAATCCCTCTTAGAAGAGAGATAGAGTTCTGGAATTTATTTTCAAAATCAAGTTTGAAGAAAAGAGGTCTCAAGTGCAGGCTTGAAGTCCCATTTCTACACTGAACATACCAAACCATTTTCCCCGGCATTTCCATTAGCTGTCTCAGCTGGCTGCACTAGCCTTTCTGATAACAACTGATGATTATTACAAGGAGAGAACTCTTGTGGGCACAGCGCTGCTGTGTAGTTTGTTTTTATCAGATGCTGGTGCAATTTTCCCATCAAGGAAGATCAATTCAAGGTAATATTACTAAACTTTTGAAAGGAGAGATCTTATCTGACTGGTATTCTTAATGTTTCCATCAGCGGTGAGCGGTTCTCAGCCTGCAGGTCCTAGAAGTTTACTGTGCTGCAGTGAAAGGCTGGAAGCTCCTCATGCTTGAGGAATATTATGCTCAGATATTGTGCCAAGCCTCAACAAGGTTCTCCAGTGAGGGAAGAGCCAAGAGAGGACGTCATTCACGCGCGCGCGCGCGCGCACATATACACACACACACACACACACACACACCATTAAATGTCAATCCTTGGGCAGTAGTGGTTCAATGAATAAATTTCACCTTAATGTGCAAGATTCCGATTAAATTACTGTCCACTGCATACAATGTATGGTTACCGGGAGTCTATTAGCTACAAGGTATATATTACTATAATGCTAAACTGGTTTCAGTGGAGTTTTCAGACTAGGGAAGACTTGGGTGAAAGTTTTGGTGATGTACTTCTGAAAATCAGTTAGTGAAAGAAAAGCCTATGGATCACAACGGTCTGATCCACAACTGGCACAGGACCAGGCAGCATTTGGCAGTGGTGTACACGGACCCGTTAGCAGTGGGACTGACTCAATAATGACTGACACAAACACTTGTCAATAAGTAATGTTCTGTGCCAAGAAAAGAAAGAAAGAAATTTCACCTCCATGTAGTTAATTCCCCCTCACAAGAATTCAATAAGACTGCATTGAACTGCCCCTCTGTGTTTCTGAAACTGTCATTCTTTACAGGAATCGAAAGAACACTTCGTCTTTCTCCCATTCATGGAAAAAGCACAGCTTTAAACCAATCTTCTCATTTCATTTTCATGGGGTCAACAAAATATAATGTCTGTACCTATAATTTTTAAATGAGGACATATTAACTGAAATTATCAGGAATGCCAACATGACTATATTAGCTGACACATCAGAAAATAGCTCACAGCTTGAATTTAACAACACTATTATCATTCCCATTTTATAGGGCTGAAAATTGAAGCTTGGAGAAGCCTCAATGTATTGCTTCAGGTCATATGATAAAATGCTTAGCCAGTATTAGAATCTGTCTCTTATGCCTTCTAAAGCGTAGGGCGCCACAAGTGTCTCTGGTTATGGGGCCTTGTGAAACACCACAGAGAGGAAGCATACTACTTGCCTTATCATACGTTTCCTGGCACTGTTGATAGTTTACCTGCCATTCTGTCTTCCCTTACAAGTTGCACCCAAAATTACTGATGCTATCAATGCAATCATCTTATACCCCAGGGGGGAAGTTGACGATGTTTTCCCCTTTTGTTTCTTTGGCTTTTTGATTTTCTGCCTTTTGTTTGTTTGCTTTGTTATTGTTGCTTTTTGCTTTAGTCATAATATGATCGCCAAAGTCAAGCACAGTCATTCATCATCCATGGACAAACAGATGTATTCTGGGTTCCCACATAATTATAACCCCAATCCAAGAATAGTTAGTTCTTATCACATGGCCCTGCTCGATACTCACCTTCATGAAAAGATTGTTGAAGATAAGGGTGGTACAGCAAAGTGTGATGAAGAAAACAGATGGTGCCCACATACCCATCAGAAGAGTGTCTGGGGTCTTAAAGACTTGTATTCAAACAAAGTCAATCTACTTCAAGTCATCTAAGTGAGGCATCAATGAAGTCCACAAAGACTTCATACCAGTCTGTGTGATTCAAAGGTGACAATAAGAAAACCCAACTGTGATGAATGGAAAAGTATCAGAACTTAAATTGTGAACACCCAATTTGTAGAAGGCTGTGAAGGACAGCGGGAGCACAATATTCATCTACACAGTATCTAGTTAGATTAAGCCTCTGGCAGATCCTTTCTAGTCAGCTATGCGGAACCTGAACAGCTTTACTATCAGACAGTGATTACTGCAAACTTGCTTATAATGGAGGGAACCATGCTATAATATGATACATTGTCATATTGATCCCTCTTGACCCAACCTGACTTTGCTCTAGATTAAAACATTTCTCACTTGTTCCATGATGGAACTTTCTTCTCTGGCGTTTAAAATATTGATGGTGGTCTTTTCTTTCTTACCCGATATATATATATATATATATATATATATATATATATATAATTTTCTCCTTTATTTCATTTTTTAAATTATTTCTGTTGGGTTTCCCAGTTTGTGAAGCACAGAAAGAGTAGATGCATAACTGATGTAATGCTTTAGCAAGGATGTGTATGGCAGTGGGGGCTAGGGAATTTGGGGAGCAAACAATGAATGTGGGAATGGAGAGGGAGGGTTAGAATAGATTATGATGATGTATATAAAACTCTTGTTAGAAACAGTTTAACTCTGAAAACGTATGATATGTGAATATTGTATCAAGAAGATACTAAAATACATAAAATATGACTGATACAATCAATGTATGGATTGCTATAAGAGGTGTAAAAGCCCCCAATAAAATAATATTTTGAGTTAAATTAAATAAGTAAACAAACAAGCAAAATTAACAAAAACAAAAATTGAGGTCATGACAGTGAGGGGAAGGAAGTATTAAAGAATGAGGGGAAAGTTGTGTGTTTTATCCATGCTATACTGCCCCCTGACTGCCTCATCTCTTCCTTGTGACCTTTCTGTGAGGGGATGTCCAATTGTCTACAGGTGGGCTTTGGGTCTCCACTGCACATCTCATCCCACCCCACCCCATTCACATTTGGTATGATTTTGTTTGGGGGGTTCTTAGATGCCCGATACCTGATCCCATTGACACCTCATGATCACACAAGCTGGTGTGCTTCTTCCACATGAGCTTTGTTGTTTCTCAGCTACATGGCCACTTGCTTATTTTCAAGCCTTTAAGATCACAAATGTTATATCTTTTGCTTTCTTGACCACATTTGCTTCTGCATCCATTTTGGCTTCAGCAATCATGTCCAGAAGGTGAGCATCACAGAATGCCCAGTTATTAAAACAAAGAGTTCTTGTGCTGAGGGAGAAGTTGCATTGAGGCCCAATGTCCATCTGCTGCCTTAATTCTCAACATACAGATGTAAGTACAAAGATCTATTCCACTCTCATTATATATAAGCATATTTACAGACATACATGCCTATAATAAGACATCTATAAATGTCCTTTGCCTTCTGGTTCTTTCCTGTATTTTCTTTTACTTTCCTCTTGTCCCACCATCATGTTTGACCTTCATTCAGGTTTAGTAATTCCTCGCTGCTACATTACCCTTCATTAAGCCACACGAGGCATCCTACACCCTTCTCCCCATTGATTTCAGTTCACTTGTGGTTCCTTTGTCCCTGGATTGGTTCTCTTCTCCCATCACCTTCCATCCTCCCACCTCCCCTTCTCCCATATCCCTCCCCCTCAGAATCATTGGTCCCATTCTTTTTATCTCCAAATTGCTTATTCCTCCTAACTTATCTACATAGACATGCAGAGACATTAGTAGGCGCAAAATCCAAGCAAGGCCAAGAAAACAACAAAGGAAGTCAAAACTAACAAAACAATTAAAAAACCCAAACAAAATGACAACAAAACAAGAGCCACTTACAAAAGTGAAAAAGTCTATATAATAACTCAATTTCAAGTTTGTTGGCCTTTACATGTGCTTTTCAGTCAAGTCCGGTGAAGTGTCACAATCTGATTAGACCAGAACATGCACAGTCCTACAGATAAGAACCCAAAATGCATCCAGGATAGATAAACCCCTCAGAGCCAACAATGAGAATAGAGATACCAGGAGGATTAGGGAAAACTGGGGGGACAAAGGGGTAATTGATCACAAAGATTGACATATGGTATAACCCTTCCCAGGGGATGAACAATAGAAAAGTAGCTGAAGAGGAACAGAGGACAATGTAAAATATGGAAATAATAACCTATAACTTATCAAGGGTTCAGGGATGATGAGTGAGTGAGGGAAAGAGGGGGGAAATGAGGAGTTGATATCGAGGACTCATGTTGAAAGAAAATGCTTTGAAAATGATGATGGCAACAAATGTGCAAATGTGCTTGACACAGTGGATCAATTGATGAATTGTGATAACAGAAGTAAGACCCCTCCCCCACCCAAGAGTCACATATTACTGGAGGTTGGAGCCCTCAATCTTAGTTAGCATGGGGCCTGACACCAAGTAGGTTTTTTTTTTTTTAGATGTTTGATAAATGAATGGATTAATAGGAAGTCTCTACCCCAAGGTCTAGAAGACTTTACAAAGGTGTTCTGTTCTCCTTTGGAAACAATGTAATTAGGCTCAGGGAAAAGTAAGTTGCAAAGCTGACCAAAAGAGGGGTATGAGAGACAGTGGAAGCCCAAGATACACAAGTGAGATCTCCACAGCAAATAAGCCTCTGATGATTTCTCTCTAACTATAATCGAGGGATAGGAATAAACTGATTACCAAACAGAGAGTCTTGGAGAGATGACTGTAGGAGATAAAAATGAGAAACCTGACTTGAATGGTTAAAACCTTGCCACTTGATCCTTCATGGATACAGTTTGGACCTAATTTCCTTTTCAACATGTTTTGATATTTTTTTCATATTGGGGGTTTATCTCTGATGTTTTGTTGCTATTGTGGGAAGTCCTCCTGAATATTTTTTCTGTTTTTCAGTTTATGAAACCCAGGATTGATAAACCTACTGAAACAACAAGCTGAACAAGGGTTCCTGAGGCATGTGGTGGGTGGTGGGAGGGTAAAGGGGAGCTGAGATCAAGAAGTTCAAGAATGAAGAGGTTTTGAAATTGGCTATGGTAGTAGTTGTACAATACTGTTTGATGTGATTGAACTATGGAATGGTATGATATCTGTAAAAGCTCCCAATAAAATGGTTTTGGAAAAACAAGAGAGAGGGAGGAAGAATGAGCAAGGACAGAAGGAATCAAAGCAGTAAGGAAACAAATAAATAAATAATAAATAAAATTATATAGGGTACGTGTGGGGCACCAAGTTAGTTATACACAAAGGATCTGTAGTAGTAGTACCAGCAAACACATTATTAGCAGAACAACACTTCTAAGTCCTTTATGGATATAAACATATTTCACCCTCACAAGAAAGAACCTTATGGGGTAAGCACTAATTATTATTATCTCCATTTAACAAATGGAAAAATGAGGCACAGAGAGATAAATTACTTACTCAGGCTTCCATGGCTTATTCATAGTAGAACTAGGATCAAACCCAAGCCTTTTAGCATCAGAATCCTGTTCTTGATTCTACTAACTGCCTTACAAGGGTTTGCAGGAGGCTTTATATAGTGCACAGATGCCTAGAATGCTAGGGGTAGAGGGATAGCTCCTTGACCAGAAAGGGCCCTGGAAGTCCCCATGTCAAGGCCTCCAAGTCTCAGGCTGAGAGGAGAATGAGCTGCAAAAGCAACAGCTGGAGGTTAAATTATGAGTAATTAACATGTTTATCCATCATAGCAGAATTGTTCCCCGGAGAATTCAAGTGTCATTTCACTGTAACTTTAATTCAAAAATGTTTTCACTTACTGTGTCTTGCCAACAAACAGGAAAGGGGGAGGGGTTGGCAGCATCTCTACAACAAAATAGCACACAGAGCTTCAGCCCAAAAAGCAATGGATTTTTCAGTCTGCATTGTTCCCAGGAATACCCAGCAAGTGATGTGCAGGTAATTCAGGTTTGTTTGGGGGGCATGAAAAAAGGCTCCAAGAAAACAACTGTACAGTCACGGTCAGAGGGAAATGAAGGATTGCATGGTGGTTAGGTACTAGGGTTCGGCACCCAGGCAGGTTCAGTCCTGCTACTGCTACACCACTGGTGAGTGAATCATCTTGACCAGTGACTTCCAATGCATCTACAAATAAACCGAGACCTGGGTATTCGCATTTCATTTGGGAGATGTTTCCAGAAAACACTGTGAAGGCATGAGGAAGGTACAAACCAATACTGAGAATATCATTGACTAATTTATTTCCACGGTGAGCAAAGGCAGCCCAGTCCCCTTGGGAGCCTTCCACCCATTGAGGGGTGCAGGGATGGAGTGGGTTATCTCTCATTAATCTACCCATCATGAATGTGAGGTCACTATGGGAAACTGACTACTTGATACTTTGGGCCTATCTATAGCAGAGAGAGAGAGAGAGAGAGAGAGAGAGAGAGAGAGAACATTCTCAGACAGCGGATGCAAAGTGCAGTATGTATGGATAGGATCTATCCTCAGGTGACCTTAGACTTAACCATAGGCATGGCATCAAGAGGGGCTTCAAAGCAGGTGAAATACTCAGAATAGCATCTGTAATTAGAAAGTACTTTAAAGGCCAGGTGGTTGCTATGATGATGGTGGTGGTGGTAATGATGGGGATCCTTACTATCACTCCTACTGCTGTAGGAAGGCAAGCCGAACGAGAGCCACTGCAAAGAGTAAAAGCAGCCGTTGATAGACTGTTCCTCTTATTTGAGCAGCCGAGCCTCACTCCCCAGCGATTGTCCAACTTTATGCGAGACCTGCTAAGGCGAGGCCTGCTCCCTCAGTGTAACCTGTGGGCAGCTATAAAAGGACGGATGGCTGAAACGTGAGGGAATAGGCTGACAATCAGTGAATGGATGAGATGGAGACGTACAAGGGCATTCTGGAGAGTCTTCAACCTCCATGTCATTCTACATGCCACACAGGCCAAATGGACCCCATTCACAAGATTCTAAAGAAAGCACATACAGATCTATTCACAAATAGGCAATGTTTGTCATTGCCAGATGAATCAGATTAGACAATTCTGTTGAGTTGTCAAAGTACCCCACATGGGAAACTATGCCAACCTCAATGCCAGCTATTCATACTAAGTAGGCACTCCATAGGGAAAGATGTGGCAATCTAGTTCCATAAAGTTGTACAGCCTTAACACCTCTACACAGGGAGTCTAAATCTGCCTGACAGAGCCACTGTTCGTCAGAACTGACTCCACAGTAGCTACAAAGGAGGAAATGCCCGGAGAGAAGCATGGCTCCAAGAAGCCCAAATCCTGGCACACTGTCAGTAAAAACATGTCTGAGCCACAAGTTAAAAGTAATCAATTTCCCCAAATAAAATGATTTTTAATTTTAAAAAAAGTAATCAATTAATTTGCTGTTGGCTTGATCCTGAGTCATCCAGTGAATGGAATAAGAAGAATCTTCATTATAAGCTATGTGCATTTTAAATTAAAAACTAGAATTGTGTGAATATGTAATCAATACCTTTCAATAACCCAAGCATAATGTTATCCACCACCCACTCACTCTTATCCCCCATCCACATGGCTCTATTTTCAAGTCCTTTTTGCAGGGAAGACAATAGGCTGAAATTTGTTTTGTTTTTGTTTTGTTTTGTTTCCTCTGTGGCTAAAAATAACCGTGTTCTTTCTGCTTCAGTAAGTCATTACTGCAGCTTGAGAGGTTTCTTAGAAAGTTCTAGTTCCATTCAATCTTTAGGAGGAGAAAACCTAAAAACCAAACTCACTGTCATCGATGCAGTCATGTGGCAATCCTATAGGATAGAGGAGAACGGCCCCTTCGGACTTTTGAGACGGCAACACTTTCCCAGAGTAGTTAGTCTTGTCTTTCCCTCATTCAGCAGTTGGTAGTTTCCACTAAATTCTACACTCATGGCTACAACCCAAAATGTATGCCACTCCGCCACCAGGGCTCCCTCTAGAAGAAGCGATTTTACAAATTCAAGACTTGAAAACTCATTCACAGGGAAGTCAGTACCAAGAGGATAAAAACACATTCACTAGGATAGGATAGGCTATGTGGCATTAACAAATCCTAAAACTACAGATGTGCAAACTTTAATGATTTATTTCTCCTTCATGCAAAGCCACTTGGTGTCTGGTGGGCCTTCCAAATAGAATCATCAGAGGGACGCGGCAGGCGAGTTGTATTTCATGTCAGCACCATAGTCAGGCAGTATGGCATCCATTGGACACGCTCCCAACTGGTCCACACTCCTGCAGCACCGGTTCAGAAGGCTTCAGAAGGTAGCTCTCTTTTTAGGCTCTTTTTTTTCTACTTCCCAGCTTTGAAAAATTCTTACAACATGGACAGATACCTAGAAACACATCACCCACTCAAATTAATGTGGACAGATATTGAAAAATTCAACAGACCCATAAGAAGGAATGAATCAGGTCAGTAAGAAACCACCAACCAAAAGGAGCCCAGGACCAGATCATTTCACAGGGGAATTCTACCAAATAATCAAAGGAGATCTGACATCAACAGGACGCAAATCCTTCCAGAACATAGAGAAAGACAACAAACTTCTAAACTCATTGTATGAAGCCAGCATAACAATGATTGCAAAACCAGGCAAAGACCCTGCAAAGATAGAAAATTAGAGACCAATATTCCTCATGAACACAGACACTAAAATTCTTGACAAGATCCTGGCTAATAGAATACAGCAGCATATCACAAAAAAGTAATTCATTGTGACCAAGCAGGATTCATGCCGGGTATGCAGAGATGGTTCACAATCTATGTAATCCACCAGATAAAGAAAGAACAAAAGTCACATGATCATACCAATAGATGCAGAAAAGGCACTTGACACTTTTCAACACCCATTTCTGTTCAAAACACTCCACAAAACAGAAGATAAATTCCCTACATAAGAAACCAACAACCAACATCATGCTCAATGGGGGAAAGCTAGGAACATTCCTACTGAAAACAGGGACCAGGCAAGGATGTCTCCTATGATCACTCGTGTTCAGCATCATGTTGGAAGTTTTAGGCAAACCCATCAGATAATGAAAAGAAATCAAGGGAATACAAATAGGTAAAGAAGAAGTGGAACTCTCCCTATTTGCAGATGATATGAATATTTCTTAAAGTCTTTATTAAAAGCCCGCCAGACACAATTGAGGAATTTGGCATGGAAACAGGATGCCAGATAAAGATAAGACTTTCGACAATTATATCTCCTCCAAAACATTAAGCAAATATTAGTAACCATTTGCCAACCTTTAGTTATTCTCCCTAAAGCTCCAGCCATACAGTGGCCTTTGTTTATCCCACAAAAGATAGGGCTGACTCCCAGCTGTTAGGGTAATAGGTCACTTCCCCTGAAAGCTTTGGCTAAATCCAATCTCCAGTCCCAGGGCAATCAAGGCTAGACCACCACCATCATGAATCTTAGGTTGGCCCATCTTGCCACATGGAGATCCTGATAACCTCCCTTTCCTAGAACATGTGCCCCTGTATAGTCTCTCATTACTGTATAACCCATAAGATAACCCCTTCCTATGATGTGTGTCTTTTTCTGTAATTGGGGTACTTAGATGTCCCCAAAAGATATATAAAGCTTGGTCAGAATAAAGGAGCGCGCTCTCTATCTATCTATCTATCTCTATATTGGTGTTATAATAAATAACAATTATTGCTACACAACTGCCTGTTGAACCCTTGCTGCGAGTATATCAGAGGACCAGCCACCCCCTGATACTGGGTCAAGTGACCTCCCTACAAACCCAGTCTGAGCTGGGGCTGTGTACAAGTATCTCTTACTTCTTCCATGACAGAAATTTCTTTCCTGGCTTTGGATTGTTGATGAGGGTCTTTTCTTTCTCATTCATTATTTGTATTTTGGTCTTTATATTATTATTATTATTATTATTATTTTATCCTTATTTTGAATTTGGTTTTTATTGTTTCTGTAGGATTTTACAGTTGTGACCTACAGAAAGAGTGGATGCATGCTGATAATTACTGTTACAGGGGTTGATAGGGAATGCAAGAGATGGGGAGTGGGTGATAGGGTGTGGGAAATTTTCAGCACTGGGAAATTATGACAGTAGGGGAGAGAGAATACTAGATTTGACTGTGCTTGCACAATTCATTTTAATGATGATTGGATCATGGGTGGGGGTGGGGGAGTGTTCAAAAATTGATACAGTAATGATTGTATATTTCTCGTTATGATTGAATAATTAAATTGCTATTGAAGTGTATGCTATGCAAGTTATGTGCCAATAAGACTGTGCTTTCCAAAAAAGAAAGAAAAATTCTCAAACCCTTCCAATTTCCTCATAAATAAAATGAGTCAACTCATAGCATTTGCCTGATCCAGCACTGCCCTCACAGTCATTGGTGTGTGAGTCCCTTGTTGCAACTATTGTGTCAATGCATTTCATTGAGGGGATTCCTTGTTTCCATTGACCTTCTACTTCATCGAGCACCATGCCCCCCTGTTCTAGTATTTTGTCTTTCCTGATGACATGTCCAAAAGATGCAAGATTCAGTCATCCTCATGTCTAAAAATCCACTCCCACCACATTGTATCCTGGTGAAAGCAGCTCTACTTGAAAGGTCTGAAAGGTTGAAAGGTTGAAAGGTCTGAAGTGTGAAACCTCCTGCCACTCTGAGGGAGAAAGACGGGGCTTTCTATTTCCTTAGATATAGTCTCAGAAACACACAGGGGCAGGTCTACCCTGTCCTGTAGGGTCATTATGACTTGGCATCAACTCGATTGTAGTGGACTTGGTTGTCTTT
Organism: Nesogale talazaci; assembly: GCA_004026705.1. Classification (NCBI taxonomy): domain Eukaryota; kingdom Metazoa; phylum Chordata; class Mammalia; order Afrosoricida; family Tenrecidae; genus Nesogale; species Nesogale talazaci. The sequence goes on from PVJH01010334.1 coordinate 16,804, forward strand.
TGTTGCTGCTGCTGTTGTTGTTTTTTAATGCAATTAAATAATTTAGTACACACCATGATGTTAAAAAAAAAACTCAGAAAATATGTTATAAACATCCAAGCGCCCAGTTTTCATGTACTCACCTGGAGTGTCCCATCTCATAGAGTTACTGGTAATATGCCAAAAGAGCAAAAGCCCGGTCAATGCCAATTTTTTCACAACTACATAGGTCATTTTTGTCATCAAAATGATGACATCCTGGCTGTACACAGGTCTTAAAACCATGTTCCTTCCTGCCTGGAACTGAATTTTTTTTTTAGTAGAGGGTAAACCAGGCCAGGGTTAAGGCAACAGAACAAGCCTAAGGAATACCACTAAAGTAAGTATACAAAACATCCTAAATGAGCTGGGTTTGCAATGTGAAATATATCCAAAAAGAATCCAGGACCAGACTTCTGAACAATCAGTTTAGCTGTGGAGACCCAATGTGTACACGTTTATATGTATATAAGAAAGAAAGATTGAAATTGACTTTTAACTTGGTACTAGACTTCTCTTCATCCTTACACCAATTTAAGCTGCCAAGACTGCAGCCTTGCCAGACCACTGAGGAGGAAAAATAATAAGGAAACAGAAGGCAACTCAGGATGCAAAAGCCTCATTGTTGCAGGGCAATGAATGGATTCACCCTTTTGCTAAATGTCAAGTTAATATTTCTCTTGGCACCAGATGTGGTTCTCCCCACTCTTCCTGACACTGTAAAGCCCAGGCTCCTGAAAGCCCGCCCTCCAGCAGCTGCCCAACCTTGGCACTAGGAATTAGGTGAGTGGAGTGACTGAAACAGCAAATACAAACCAGGATAGTCCAGCCACACAAAGCAACGAGTTTTGTGTGGAGTTTTTTCATCTCATAGCCCTAAGCCTAGCTTTGAACTATAATTCTGGAAGTTGACCAAGACAGAAATATCACACCTCGAATAAATTCCCCCCACATCTGTTCCTAATCTCAGAGCAAGCAAATGAATAGGGAAGATGACCTTCAAGGCCAATTACCAGTTCACTCCACATAAACTTCCCATGTGTCCCTGTGGGAACCACCTCCACGAGCTCCATCATCGGGTCACCATTCATTCTGATTTCACATAATTGCTTCATCTGCCTCATATCTCCATTGACACTGTCATTCTTTTCATTCTTACTGAGACTACCCCAAGAAACCTCCTTATCTCTAGGTTATCGGCTCTAGTATGTATCATCAGTGTCTCTCCAGATGGAGGACTTTGTCAAGTCACCCTCCCTGCTCAGAATTATTTAAGTGGCTTCCTCTGTCTTTCGGTAGAAAGCCCAAGCCTTCAACATGACAGTTACAACTGTAGATTAAGTTTGACATTATTTCTCAAAGTCACATGGTCCCTTGAGATAGTCTCATTTAGAGAAGCCTTTCCATAAGATTGTACCTTCTGTTTCAGGGTCCTCTCCCCACCCAGAGCACAGGTCTGTATCTCTCATTACTGTGTGTCCAGTGTCTCACCTGGGACATGGAACATGGAAGGGACTAAGTGGTAGTCATGTATTTATTTATTCAGTTCACTCCTAGTGCACTCTAATCTGCTCCAAACTGTAGTCTTTGGACTCCCAAACCATTGTGATAGCGCCTTACAGTTTGATCATCTCTCTATTTTCATTGGTCTTGGTGGCACAGTTGCACTGCTTAGTTCTTAGTTGCACTGCTGAACAAAAAAAACAGTCGTTCAAACCTCTAACCACCCTTTTCAGAAAGAGACAAGGCTTTCTACTTCTTCAATAAATTGCAGTCTCAGAAACACAGAGGATCAGCCGTACCCTGACCAATGGGGTCACTCGCTATAGGTGTTAATGACAGTGAATTCCTATCTGTTTGTTTAATCACACTTCCCAGTTCGTTTAAGTTCCACTCCATGTCTCAACTTCTCCATAAAGCTTATACATTATGACGTCTGTGTTTCTAAGCTTCATTTGTTATCTGATTTGTTACAACCCCTATGTTAAGTCCATTAATATAATAGCTACTTAATGACTTTGAACCTAATATGTCATAGTCAATAACAGATTTGTTCTAAGTTTTCAATTAATACACATTATAAATATGGCATGCCAAATAGGGCCTGGCATACCGTAAGTGCTTTGTTTAGGTTTATTTACTATACAAGTTTGTTTGTGTATAGGTTGGTATCGTGATGACAATGATTATGGTGAGGATAACACTGAACTTACTTTTATACCACAAACCATAGACTGCCAATCAGGAATTTTTTTTTATGGAAATAACCACTGACTACTTTGCCTTGACCAACTTCAAACAATTCATATATATCCCTATACTTGGTGGAAGTTTTATTGATACTATTAATAATATTAATATTTCCATAATACTGATGTCAATCGATTTTGCAGATTTGGAATCATGGAAATGCCATTGGATATGGAGTCCAACTTTGATTTTTAGTTATTCTTTCCCATTCTCAGATGCAGCTTTAAGATGCCACACACTGATGACACTACATTTCTCTGGGTATCAGTGAGTCTGGTCCACACGAAAGTGAGTCCTGCCTTCCACCACAGAGGTCATGCACACAAAATGCAAGCACACCAGGTGGTTATGGCAGAAGTTGGGATTTGAGTCATTCAATCAACAGAACACCAAACCTCTCTGAAATGGGCAAGTATCTTCTGTAGTAAAGGTTATATCCGACAGCATCCTGATTCACACTCCCTCTCCCAGCAGTGGGTTAGCAGCAGATGTTGCAGCAGGATGATCCCGACTGGAGGTGCTTATTAGCTCTTCAGCATGGCACACCAACGTTTGCCTCATAGCCCACGCTTTATAACTGCTAATCCAACTGTGTCCCCCATGTTCAGCTTCTAGAATAACAGCACCCTCTCATCCAGACACAGTTGGGCAATAAAAACGAACAAGGAACCGAGTTTGCATTCCACCAAATGCCAGCTACATCTCCCTAAAGAGGAAGCAGAACTTACTGTAAAGTATGACTGTCTGTGGTAGAATAAAGGGTAATATGGGCAACAGCCCAGTTTACTTCAAAAGACATCAAAACAGACCTGTCTCCAGCTAGTCACTGGAATACTCTACTTCAACTGTAAAATAGGGGATTTTAATCTTTACATAGCCCCAGGGTGTAGGAAGCAAGTCTGAGGATAATAAGGAAATCTACACCACAGTTATCCACAGACTGACTCTAAGGTTCAGAATGGGACCTCTGTCAATGACCTGGTTGGGTTACCTTGTAAAAAGTGACTCAATATCAGTGTTTCATTTCCTCAGTCATAAAAGTTGGATACTTATACATATCCCTTAGGATTACTGGGGTTAAGTAAAATAATACATGCAAAGGACACATAGCAGTGCCTGGCTCAAATAAACACATACTGTATCATTCGGATCATGAGACACACTTTCCCTATGCCCAAAGTGGGGGAAAAACAAGGGTTTTCTTCTGGTCCAAAGCTGTGGTACTCTAGAACATTTTAGTATACTGATACTATTTGGTTCAGAATATTTTTTTCTTGTTTTCTTGCTCTAAAAACTGGGTGTGTCTTACGGTCAGGTGTGTCTTATGGGCAGAAAAAATATGGTGTTTTCATCATCATCACAATTTTTAAAAATATTTTACTGTGATTTTGATAAAATTTTTATTTAATAGTAAGGTCTCATTTGACAAATTATGAAATGACACTGGACATATTTTCACAATGTGTCAACATTCTTTTTAATTTCATCTAGTTTTCCACTCTAGCTTTCCTGCCCCCTGATTTTCTCATCTTTGCTGTAGAGTATTTTTTGCCCTGTAGGTCTCCCATAGATTTTTTTTTTTGATGGAGCAGCAAGCTCATGGATAATATCCTTTACTTTGTGTTTTGATCTTTTTTTGCACTCAAAGGTGGCTTTAGGAGATACTTTCAGAGAAATAGTCTCAGGAATTGCTCAAGCCCCAACTGGTCAAGTGAGTCTAAGCTTTTTAAGAACCTGAATTCAGGTCCATGTTTTTCTTCTATTCTAAGAGAATTTATTTTTTATGATCATTTATTGGAATCTGATCTTTCTAGTCTTAGGGTTGACAAATCCAAGGATTATATACTACTTCTATAGACTAGTTTCTCCCCTGAGACCTTGATATTGCTTTTCTCCTAAGAAGCGAGACCAACAGTTATGATCATCATCATCATTTAATAACACAAATATGTATTCTTTTCTTTGATTTTGGTGACAGTAATACTGAAGGACCAATTAACCAGGAAGACAAGTCACTCTGTATTAACAGAAACAAACCCACATATATTAATAAAGATAATGAATATCAATGGAGTAAATGCACCAATCTAAAGACAGTGACTAGCAGACACGAAACCCATCTATATGCTGCATGCAAGAGACACTGCATGAACTCATAGGTAAAAATAGACTAAAAATAGAATGATGGCAAAAAATTGATTTGAGTCTTAAATGTAAGCCCCAGAACTATCAGAATTATTGTCCCAATGAGAAATTTGGGACAGATGTAAGGTTCCTATTGCATGGCATATACAAACCACCAACTATAATAAAGAAAGCATACAGTGGATGACAAAATATATTACTGGGGTCTTAATAATAAAATACGTATGGATACAAAAGACCTCATCAAAAAAGTAAAATGAAAGCCCCTGGATTGGGGGGTGGGGGAGGGAGTCTTTTAGCAATGACACCATGGTCAAGAGATTAATTACTAACGCAGATAGAATTCTGTAATACTTGAATAAGAAGGAAAATAATCCAAGAAAGTGGGCAAAGGACATGAATAGACACTTCCCAAAGAGGACACTGAAATCACTACCAAACACACGAGGAGATATGCAGGATCACTTGCCATCTAGGAGAAAAAAATAGAAAAATAATGAGATAATACCTTAAACCATAGTTTCCCAAAGTGGGCGCCACCGATCCTCCGGTGGTGTGTGAAATGATCTAAGGGCATTGGAAGAGCAGATACCTACACTTTAACCTGAATTCTGGGCTGGAGGTCAAAAGGTTTTCGTTGCTAGGGAGGTCATGAGGAATTATTGTTTAAGAGGACAGTAGACCATATAAGTTTGGGAACCTCTGCCTTAAACCCACAATGATAGCTTAACTCAAGCAAACAAAAAACAATACATGCCAGAACCCTTATATACTGCTGGTGATCTTGTAAATGTGCACAATTATTGTGGAAAGCAGTGTGTCACTAGCTAAAATATCTGGGAATAGAAATACCACAGGACCCAGCAATACCTCTGCTACACATGTACTCCTAAGAGGTAAGGGCTATCAGACAAACAGACATTTGCTCTCCCATGTTCATTGCAGCACAGTTCACAATAGCAAGAAGGTGGAAACAGTCCAAATGCCCGCCAGTAGAAGAATGGATAAAGAAACTGTGGCACATACATACAGTGGAATATGTGTATCGCTAGAAAATAGTGATGAAACCATCAAACACATTATGACATGGAGGGACGTGTAAACCATTATGCTGCAATCTCAAAAGAACAGATATTGTATGAATCTATTATTATAAGGATAAACACCAAGGCAGGTTACTGCTCTCAGATCATGTAATCTCTTAATCCAGAAATAAGGTAGCGAGCCCGTCTAGCGTCCATGAACTAGACATCATATATATATATATATATGATATATATGTGAGATATATATATATATATATATATATATCCAAAAACACCTCAACAGAGGAGATCTCACCGTAGCAGGAGTCAGTTTCTCAAGATGAGAGAAGAGGGAAAAGACCATTAAGTTGCTGCCATGCAAAATCGTGTGAAGGTCACCCCTTAACAATGCTTACATAGAATCAAAGGGAAAAATATGTCAGGTACAAGGTTCCTAACTGAATACTTTTGACCTAATTTCTATGCAGCCCTTGGTGACCCAAGCCTTGTGCTTGTACTGGGACTTTAGACTCTGTCCTTCGAAGGTACACAGCAGGCTTCAACAGCATGCTTCAGAGGCGATTGTAGAAGGATTCCAAATGAAAACCCCACAAAGTGAGTTGACCTTTACCCAAAATTCACTTTAGCAGATTTAAAGAACTGACAGGGTCTGTTAGATGTAAGGCGGAAATGCTCACGTGCAAGAAAAAGTAAATAACTACTATGCCAAGGTTAATAGATTTGTTGGTCATTAGATTTGCATTCTGATCCCTTGCCTTGAAGGTACTGAGGAGCTGTGGCTGAGAACTACCAAACCTTGATTATTTTCATGGTCTTCTGGCTTTCTCATGGAATGTGTTAGTCTGGCTGGCAAGGTTTTGCATCTGTGAATGAGTGTCATTGAAAGTTTCACACTCTCATTAACTCCTATTTTTCATGTAAACAGGGTCTAGGCACGTAAGTTTTTCTTCTGTAAATATTTCTTGTATTGTGGTCTGAGAAGCCTTTTATAAGTGTATAATTTCCTTTTCGGAACAGTATTTTAAATACCTATATCATTGGCTAAATAAATGACACTATCAATAGGATTACTGTATCACCCCAGGGGAGTGATTTATAATGTTCTAAAAATGATAATGATGTCTCTAAAGTGAATCGGGGATATATATATAAACCATAGATATATGAATGGATTTTCAATTCAGACATAATTCTAGTCTCATTTTAAGAATAATTATCTCGTATGACATGGTCCTTTTCAATACTTACCCTATTGAGGAGCTCACTGAAGATATGGCTACTATAGCAAAGGACGGTGAGGAAACCAGATGGTGTCCATTTATCAGAAAGAACGTTGCTTGGGGTCTTATCATCAAATAACCAGCCATCTAAATAAGTGTCAATTAAGTCCACACAGAAGATGCACACCAATGTCTATGATCTAAGGATTGCAAATAACAAAATCTGACAGAGGAGTGTCAGCTAAAATTCTGAACATCTGGTTTGCATAAGACTATGAATTATAATGGAAGCCCAAAATCCACTTGCAGGATCTCCCATGCATTACGCCTCCACTGAATCCCCTTCTGGCCATAGTCAGGGATGTGAATAGCCTTACTATCAAACAGAGGTCATTGTAAAATCAAATGTGGCAGATGTAGTTCAGTTAAATATAATACCCTATCCTTTGAAATCTGACATATTTTAAAGTTGTTTCAGTATTTAATATGTTCTGCTTTCTATTACACTGAGGTTCTCTCTTGTTTTGTCATTGTTGGTAAGTTTTTCTTGTTTGCTTATGTCTTGTGTGAGTTTCTGTATATGAAAGCCAAGCTAGGTCAGTCTATAGAGACAGAAGCTTGATAAATAATTATCTAGGGACAGGGCAGGGGAAGTTCGGGAGAAACAAGGCTCTAGCAAGGAGGAACAGAAAGAAGAAAATGTTCTGAGATTGATTGTGGGGATGATTGCACAACACTTCTTAATATGATCAAATGATTGTTTAAAAATGGAAATGTGTGTCACGTGTCAAATGGAGATTAAGCCAGTGCTGTCTTACAGCAATATCAGAAGAGCTACATAGTTCAAGTTTTCTAGGTGCCCCATTAAAAAAGAAAAAGAAACAGGTTAAATTACTTTCAATATTATTTTACTTTACCCAATACATCAGGATAGTATCATTTTCTTTAGTACCAAATATTTACTAAATTTGGATAGTAAGATACTTATTTTTGGTTATCTTTGAAATTCAGTGTTTATGTAACATAGTACATCTGAAATCAGAGTAGCCACATGACAAGTGGCTAATGGTTACCACAGGGGCAGTTCCTACTCGAGACGTGTGTGTGTGAATAGAACTGCATTCCTCAAAGAGTAGCTAGTGTTTGTTTTTTAAAAACTAGATCATCAGGTGTGTCCTCTAAGATGCTTCCAAGTGGACTCAAACATCCCATCTTTGAGTTAGCAAACCAGTGGTTATGTGGAGAAGACAGCTAGAGGAAACAGCATGAGCAGAGCCTAGTCACCTCCTTATTTCCTCTTCTTCCTCCCATCCTTTCTTTCTTATATCTTGGAAGCAAGGAAGTTTCAGGGATATACAGGTACCCCAAGAAGAATACAAAGGGAGTATGCAGTCCCCAATCACTGAGTGTCCATCCCACCTCTTCTCTTTTTCTCTTAAGCACAGTCATGAAAGGTAAATTACCATTTCAGTGCAAATAGGAAATCCGTATCTTGGCTCACTATCACAAAAATAAAATACTTCTGTGCTTTAGGCAACTGCAGGGACTTGAAGTTCTTCTCAACCCGCAGATGCAATAGAGACAATACTAAAACCTAAGGTCTTAGAAGCACACATCCCTAGATTTTGGTTCAAATGGTTTAGTGTTTTTGACCTTTTTTTAAAGACCCTTAAGTGAGTGCAGAATTCATCAGGGTTGAGAACTGCAGGCCTAGAGTGTAAGAATTTCAGAAAATAACCAATGTTGTTACATTATTCAGGGCCATTGAGTTTGCTCCAACCTGTTGAAACCCTACATTCAGCAGAGCAAAACACTGCACCTCCCACTCCTACATCTTATCCACAGAATTGCTTCTATGCTTAAGCCCACTATTACAGCCATGAGGTCAATCAATCTTGTTGACAGTCTTCCATTTTTTCATTGTCCCTCTACTTTCACAAGCATGATGGCTTTTTCCAGGGGCCAGTCTCTCTTGACAATATGTCCAAAGTACATGAAATAAAACTTCACCATCATTGCCTGTAAGGACATTCTGGTTGTCCTGCCAATAGTTCATGGTGCTTTAAATATTCTTCATCAGTACCACAATTCAAATGCATGAACTCTTTTTCAATAACACTTATTCAATGTCCAACTTTCACATGCATATAAGGCGATCGAAAATGCTATGGTTTGGGTCAGGTACACCTTAGTCAATCTTTCTGTTTTTCAATACTCTAAAGAGGACTTGTGAACCAGATTTATCCAATGCAAAGCAACATTTTATCTCTTGACTGATCCTTCCATGAGCACTGATTGCTGATCCGGGGAGGGGGGGGGGGAGGAAATCCTTGACGAGTTCAAACATGTTTTCCTTATCAGGATGTCATCTATTGGTCCAATTGTGAGGATCTGGGTTTTCTATATTGAATTTTAACCCATGCTGAAGGCTGCAAACCTTGACCTTCATCAGCAAGTGCTTCAAGTCCTCTTAAAAATCAGAAAGTAAGCACTGGGACGGAGGTTCAATTCCGGCTCCCAGGAGCAAAGGCTGGGCCTCCTACTCCCACCACCTGAGGGCAGTGATGCCAAAAAAAAAATCAGAAAGTAAGCTTGTGTCATATACATATTGCAGATTGTTAGTAAGTCTCCCTCTAATCCTGAAACCATGCTCTTCCTCTAGTTCAGCATTTATGAGGATTTTCTCAGCACATAGATTGAATAAGTATAGTGAGAGGATACGACTCAGATGCACACCTTTGCTGACTCTAAACTACGAAGTATTCTCTTGTTCTGCTTGCACAACTGTCTCTTATCCATGAGTACAATGAAATATTATGAAGTCCCCATTCTTCTCAAGGCTAACCAGTAATTAATAAAACACAAGCAAACATGTTTCTGCTATTCTCTGCTTTTAGCCAAGATCAATCTGACAGCAGCAAAGATATCCCTCTTGCAAGCCTTCTACTGAATTCACCTAAACCTCTGGCAGTCAATGTAGTACTTCCACTGTTGTTGGATGATCAGCAACAAAATTTTATTTGTGTATGATATATGAATAACATTGTTCTACACCCAATTTGGAGAAGGCTATGGAGAACAGCAAGAGCCCAAAACTCATCTACAGAGTATCTAGTCAGACCAACCATTGGCAGATCTGCTCTAGCCAAAGGCAAGAGTCTCGAACAGCCTTACAATCATGAAGAGACCATTGTAACCTTGATTATTAGAGGTCAATCTTAGTTGTCCTCCCTATAGACATGACCTGCACTTGTACTGGGTGCAAGTGTCTCGTAGGTGTCCAATGACAGGATTTTCTTCCCTGGCTTTTTGAATGTTGATGAGGGTCTTCTCCATTTTATGCATCATTTGTATATTTGCCTTCATACTAATATGATATTATCCTTACTATCTCAATGCAACTTATCTTTCATTGTTTTCTGTTGGGTTTCCCAGCTGTGTGGCACAGGAGAAATAAATACATAATGGTAATAACTGATACAAGGTGTTTTAGGGAATGCAGGAGTGGGGGTAGATGATAGGGAGGGAAAGGTGATTTGGGGAGTAAACAATGAAAGCAGGAAGGAGGAGGAGCACTAGAATGGATCATGATTCCACAACTCAGTTTAAAGGATATATAACCATGGGAAGAGGGTGCTAAGATGGATGTGGTGGTGATCTTACAACTCACCTTGATTTGATTTAATGATCGAACTGTTCAAATTATGTGCAAATAAAACTGTTGGGGAGAAAATGACATTGTTCTATAACTTGAGCATTCTCTTTGGTCATCTTTCTTTGGAATGGGTACAAATATGGATCTCTTCCAGTCAATTGGCCAAGTGACTGTCCTCCACATTTCCTGCCACAGGCAAATGAGTCCTTCTAGTGCTTCGGCAGTTTGTTGAAACATTTCACTTACTGTTCCATCAATTCCTGGGCTCTTGTTTTTGGCTAATGTTTTCTGTGCAGTTTGAACTTCTTCCTTCAGTAACATTGATTATTGCTTATAAGTTATCTCCTCAAAAGGTGGGATGCTAATTAGTTCTTTTGAATACAGTGACTCTGGGTATTCTGTCCATCTTTTTTTCATGCTTCCTGCATCATTCAAAATTTTGCCCATTGAATCTGTCACCTATAATTGCTATTAAAATGCCAATCACTAAGTCCAATGTACATTTTCTTATTCAAGAAACACTATAGCACCATGAAATAACTTTCACTAACCGTATTTTACACAAATTAAGAAACTGACAGGTTAAATAACTTCCAGGATCATATCATCACTTGACAAAGCAAGAAATTCAAAGCAGGTCTGGCCCCCACCCCAAATCTACACTTACCACCAAATATTGTTACCTATTGTCCATCCTATTGTCAATCCCTTCCCCAACCTTAGTTCAAGGTAAGAACCACGGATAAGAAGAAAAGAAAGTCAGTCGGGAAGGAGTTGAAGAGGATGTTGGGCAGGAAATGCAGTGGGAGAGAGAACACAAATAAATACACAGATACATGTTTTGTAACTAAGGCTGGAGAATAGAAGAGGAAGCATAGTGTCTAAGTACTTGACTGCTACCCAAGAGTCAGTGGTTCAAAAGCACCAGTTTATTAGAAGTCATGAGTTTGGTCAGTATTCCTCCACAAAGATAACAATCTTGGAAACCCCATGGAGTTACTATGTCAGAGTCAACTTCATGACAATGGGCTTGATTGTTGCTAACCAAAAATCCGCTCTTTTTGTGTACTTCTTACATTGTAATCTACAAAAAATTGAAAAATAACTAATACCTTAAAAAACAAAAATCTCACTGTCATCAGGCCATCCCAATTCCGAGCTACCCCCCAAGGACAGGGTAGAACTGGCCCTGTGGATTTAGAAAACAGTAAATCTTTACAGGAGTAGAGAATGTCATTTTTCTCCTGCTGGGGGGCCGGTGGTTTTGTAATCTATGTAACCCACTGTGCCACCTGGACTCTACTGTTAAAAAAAAAAAAAGGGGAAGAAAAGCCCTGGTGGTGTAGTGGGTGATATGCTTAGCAGTTGGAAACTACCAGCTCCTCTTCAGGAGAAAGATGAGATGGGAATCCAATAAATAGTTACAGAGTTAGAAACCCACAAAGGCTGTGGGTGCGATCCTGTCCTCCTATTCTACAAAGTCACTAGGTTCAGAATCAGCTTGCTGATGAGAGAGAAAGAGAGAGAGAGAGAGAGAGAGAGAGAGAGAGAGAGAAGAAAATGAAGAAACAAAGAAAGAAAATCTGGCAATGCTATGAGAAATCAGTCTTGCCTGACAGTATTTAAATTGAATGTCTGTGATCCCGGTCCATAATTCTTAGTGAAAGTAAAAGCTATTAAAAAGTAAATGCACAAGATTAAAATTTAGAAGGCTATTTTCATAATACGGAACCCAACTCAATTTCAAACGGCTGTCATTTCTAAACCTTACCAATTGGAGAACACTTGATAGATGGTGTTGAGCACGGAGTGATGAGAAGCCTGCGTATGAGAGCTCAGCTGGCACCACCAGAGAGGAAATGATCTCTCACCTTCAAGGAACTCAGTAACTAGACTGAAGGGCAAACAGTGACTCTCTTTTCCCATTCTGTTAATGGGGTTGATAAAATCTTCTGCACCTAACAGAATATGTGAGATAATGAATGAACTATTGCCAAAAGAAAAGCACCATGATGGTCAGGAGACTCTGGATGGTGAAAACCGTTAACACACATGAAAGATCAGATAGACTACTTGGAAAAAAACAGTCATTAAACATCTGCGGAACACAGTTCAATTTGGCATATATGGGATCACTCAATATCAGAATGGACTGGCTAGCAACTGGCTTTTATTTGAAGGTCAAGTTTTCCTTACCCAACCGCTATATGTACTCCTACATCATATTTCTAACTCAGTTAATCAACAAGCAGGTAGATTGTGGTCAGTGATGTGACAAGTGTAGGCCTAGGTGCCCCAGAACACAGCTCCTCGGTCATTTTCACCTTAAATAAGATACTCAAAAGATTCAGTTCTTTATGTTTCCACCTCCTGTTTTGTGTGTGTGTGTTGTTGTTGTTTGCCTTAAGTAAGTATTGTTAAGTCTACTCAGGCTATATCTCTGACCCAAATCCACACTATGACAAGTTCCCCAAAACAAACAGGTCCAGTGGTGGGTTTCTTTTTGCACTAGATAGGCATCAAATCTTAGTTTCCCTGTCTCCCCTTCACCAGATTGACATTTTATTGCTGTGGTATATATGACCAAGACTACCTTTCTGTTCTCTTCTCAATGTATTCAAAGCCTGTCTCTCTGTAAGACTCTGTTCATATGCCACCACCTCTAGGAAGAGACCCTTATAGCTCCAGACTCATTTATTCTCATCCTATCACTTCTAAGTAGATTTGGTCACCCAACAAGGACTTGTCCTAGGTCTACATTGAACTCATTCATTTGGATGTTTGTCTCTTCAAAGGTGTGAATTCCTTAGTCTCCACGGACTTTTGTGAAATGGAGTCATAGGTCTGGCCAATCAGCACTGGCATGTCCCCTAGATGAGACAATATAGGCACTTGACTTGGTGCCTGGCACATAGTTGGTACTAAAGAAATGCGACCCTTCCTTGCATCCTTTCATCACAAGACAGTACAATCCCAGAGTGTTGGGGTTTTATCTGAAGAAAGCCCAAAAATGTGCCCAAACTCTATCAATGAAGAGCATCTACCTCCTACACCCTCTGCCATTGAGAACATTCCAATGCAGAGCAACCCTAATTTGGGCTATAAATCTGTGCCTGTGAATCTTCATGGGGGCAAAGAGCCTCAAGTTTCTCTCATGGACTGACTGGCAGGTTTGAACCATCAGCCTTGTGTCTAGTAAGCAAATGCTCATCAACAGTGCCACCGAGGATCCTGCTGACTCCCACAGTGGGGGGAATTAGGTTCTTAAGATGGACATTTTAAAACATTCTTACTCTGTTTATGTACAAAGCACACACACACACACACACACACACACACATATATATATACACGATATATATTCATGTGTAATAGATCTGCAGTCGTAAACAATTATGGGTGTGAATATGATTAGAGAAAAAGAAATTTTAGCAAGATTCTTTGTCAAGTACTTTCAAGTCAATTCTGACTTACAACAGCCTGATAGAACAGGACATATAAATTGTTTTAGGATGTCATCTTTACAGAAGCAGATTGCTAGGTCTTTTTTTCAGAGGAGCTGCTGGGTGAGTCCAATCACCAATCTCACAGTTAGCCAATGCTGAACTGTTAGAACACTAGGGGTACTTGGAAGGATCCTTAGTAGAAATAGATAAATATAAATATATACAGTATATACTTGAGTATAAGCCAAGCCTGATATCAGTCAAGGCACTTATTTTACCAAAAAAAAATTGCATTGAAAAATGTGCTGAAAAACTAAGCTAATACACAGGTATTATAAACTAAGCTTATACACAATATTATACACAAGTAGATGATAGATAGGTAGATAGATATAGATAGGTGGATAGACAGAGAAACACTGACCTAATATTATCTCCAAACAAAAATCACACTAATTCTGTCATACTCATCTTGACTAAGACTTTATTGTCCCTTTCTTACATGGCCTCTTTCAAGTCTCTTCTAAATCAATGATGTGATATTTTAGAAATTTCTCTCAAGTTTACATTTCTACTCTATCCTTGCCTGTCCACTCAGCTTCCTCACTGATCAAATTCATTGCCTTTCCTGGAACGTGGTCTTACAATTGGCTGCAGGAACAGCCACTGCTGAAAAACTGAGAAACACTAATCTTCAGTTTCCATCCAACACAGTTGTGATCGTGATCCACTTGCAGCAACACCAAGAGGTGAAGGAGCTACAGCACCTTGCTTCTGGCTCCCTAGCTCAATTCAGTCTAGTACCTAAAGTCAAGGACTTGCCTGCAAGCTTCTGAGAGAAATACATATTCCCTCACGCAAGACAAGGGTTACTGAGTTTTGGCTACTCTGTAAGGCTATGGCAAACATTATAGGTTGGTTCCCCCAAATTAATTCTCATCCTGACTCTTCTAGAGACTGCAAATTGACTTTTCACTAGTCTTTATGTGTTGTTTATAAGAGAGATGACTCAAACCCAATGATACAAGGATAAAGAAAGCAAAATGATAAAATAAAATATACCATAATAGCCAAAATAAAGCTGAGATGGCTAGTGGTAAAATGGTCAATTAATCAAACATTACAACATATAAAATATATAAAACAAAGGTAAACTCAAGGGGGAGAAATAAGGAGTGCTACAGTAATAGTTGGAGACTTCAATACATCGCTTTCCATAATGCACAACACATCTAAAAAAGTAAGCAGGGAAAGAGAACATGAATGACAGTATAAACCAGCTGGAATTAGCAGATATATATAATACACCACCCCAAAATAACACAAGCACAAAATATGAATATAAAATACTGCTAAAATCATAGAAGTCTTTATTAAATAATAACAAATCATGATAAGCTGTAGCTCTTGTTTCTTGTCATATTCCTCAGCTAAGTCTACATACTTCTTAAGACTATGTCTGTTCCTCCAAATCTTTTCCCAAAGGATCCTGTGCCCTTTAATTTTCACCTCTTAATGGAAATATGGGCATCTTCAAGAGGCTCAAATTGTGCTCCTTTTCAGTTTTCTTTGAGAACAAAAATTAATCTGAAGGGGAAAAATCAGGATTACAGTGTGGACTTGGGACTCTTTCCCACTGAAATTCTCATAGGCCAGTCTTTGCCTGCCTCACAGAGTTAGCAGGTGCATCATAGCAATGAAAAAAATGTCCTGACCTTTTTTTTAACTACAGTAGCTTTTAATTTTCTTAAAACTTACGTATTAATAACCCCCTTGATTACAACATGTCCTTCAAGGAAATCTCTCAAGCCTATCCTTTAGAAGTCAAAACAATGATCACCATAACTTCTGAGCTTACTTCTCTGCCAAGAATGCAAATGGAAAAAAAAAACAAATCTCCTCAAAATACACTGTTTAGGTTGGGCAGCTTTTTAAGCCAACAAAAGAGATTAAGACAAATATATTATTGAGAAAATTTGTCTGCAGCGATCCATCAGTTACAGGCATGTGTACATATTTTATTTGGGGAAAAATGTACGTGAATCATACCCTAGTAGCAATATATTTTCCTTTCACTTTTTCTTTTTACTCTAGTACACATGGATTATTTTCCAATATATTCCACATTTTAAGTCATGAAGTAAGTCATGATAAAATTTAAAAAGCTGAAATCATGCAAAATATTATCTCTAATCGTAACAAAGTTATGCTAGATATCAATAGCTTTGGGAGAATAAAACCTGGTGTGGTAGTTACATAATCTGGTATCAATTTGAGAGGATTGTGAGTGAAGGGGTGGAGTCTAACCTGTCAATCAAGATATAATCAATGAGGCCTCTGTGTGGGCATGGCCTTCTCCTGAGAATTCTGGGAACCCTGGATTTTTCCCTCTGGAGGGAGGAAAGACTCTCTTTCTCTCTCTCCTCACTTCCTATAAGACAAACCTAAGGATAAGCCACCTGGACCGATGCTGATGCAGCCCTGGGTTCTGCAGAAGCCACGTGGAGACCCACGTGCCAGTGATGAAATGCTCACAATGCCAGTGGATCCAAATACTTTCAACCCACTGGCCTGTGATCATCCTGCATTCAACATCATTGCATGTGTTTCGTGAGTCTGAAGAGGACCTAATAAACTGGTATTGGTCATATGGGCTAATATCAGATTTATGGGCTAGGCCTGCACTGAGTTGGAATGCTTTCTTCAGATACAATTACCCTTTATATAAAACTCTCTTATACACCTATGACTAGCTGTGGATTTATTTCTCTAGTCTTCCCAGACTAACACATTATGGAACCAGGATGGGGGTGGCTCAATCACTCTAGACACTCACTATCCTCTTCTTCTGCAACATCAGCCCAGATCTGCCAATCCCGTGTTTCAGGGTCTCAATTCTTTCTGATTAATGCCCTTACTTTAATAGCAGATCTTGTTCTAGACCTGCAATTTTGCTGACAATGTAGTTCAGCTACTCATGTGATGAGACTCTGGATTTGGTTTTCAGCAATGTCAGCTCTATTACTAGAGGAGAGAACACTCTCCTGTGTAGCATATGCAGAAGACTTTAGGTCTGTTATTTGGCACTTGAGTCCTGCTTCTAAGGTTCTGAAATTATCCCCTTCCTTGACCACATTTTCTATTGCAAGGACGACCAGCCAACCAGCTTCTGTAAACTTCTCATCCTGACAAAAATGCTGGAAAATATCAAACACATGTTCATTCTGCATCTCTCCTCTAACTAGCACTTCATCTATCGGTGGTGCTATTGTAGATGTAAACTTTGCTACTTCACACCATGGATTAACACCACCCACTCTTCTAAGAGTAGCAGACCTATCCAACCTTTAAGGGTAGAGATAGCATTATCAGTGCTATTAAGCCTAATCAGGCTGGAAATCCAATTTGAGAAGTCAATATATATGATCTTCTTTCTCTAAAACCACTATACAAGTGTCAAATTGGCAAGGGGTGGACTGTCATAGGGAGATTTATTATGCCAACCTGGCCAATAATAACATGTAGGATTAATAAGGTCCCAGTTTTATTGGAGGGCAAAAAGATAAATGACTTGGCGAATGCTGCCTTTCCCTCTCTTGCTCTCTGTTGATCGAACAACAGTGCATCTGCCTTAACCAGTTTTCTGTCTCAACTTGTGAGCTACACTACCTGTGGGACACCCAACCCATGAACCATGTCCCTAGAGCTTGAAGTTCCTTCTAGACCTGCTTTACCACACTGCCAGTTTATACATTGGTTGAACTGGAGACTGTCATATCCTGTCATCGAGCTGACTGTTGG
Organism: Nesogale talazaci; assembly: GCA_004026705.1. Classification (NCBI taxonomy): domain Eukaryota; kingdom Metazoa; phylum Chordata; class Mammalia; order Afrosoricida; family Tenrecidae; genus Nesogale; species Nesogale talazaci. The sequence goes on from PVJH01010334.1 coordinate 34,385, forward strand.
TGACCTACCCTGCTGTTTGCCACCTGGGGCCTGACTGCCTGCATTGCTCAAGGGAAGCTCAGCTGTTTGCTTCCTTGACCTTGGACCCAGCAATCCCCTTAAAAGACTTCCAGTATATTAACTGTTTCCTGGAAGTGAGTTGAAATAAGCCCTCTGGACTACTGGGTGGACTAATATGTATATGTGTTTGTGTTCTGGTTTTGTTTCTCTAACACACCAAGAAAAGAGCCAAAACATATGGAAATTAAATGACTCACAAACTACTAATGGATCAAAGAAGAAATCCAAAAATAATCACAAAGTTCTTAAAGTCAAATAAAAGTGATAAACACATACCCAAATTTATGGGGCACAACAAAGGCAGTGTTCACAAAGAAACTTATAGCAATAAATGCCAACTTGAAAATGGGGAAATATTTCAAAATAACTAGCTACTTGACAACTTCCAGAACTAAAACAGAAAAATGAAGCTTAAGTAAAACTAACCAAAGAAATTAAATAACAAAGATCAGTACAGAAAGAAATAAAACTGAAAACAATAGAAAATTAATAATATCAGATATTGATTTTTGTTAGCTAAACAAATAAAAAATGGACTAGATGCAACTAACCAAAACAAGAAATAAGAAGGGGATATTAAAACTAAACTAGGATAAATAAGGGAAATGGTGACAAAGTTAAATATAATCCATGAAAACTTCAATCTTTTCTACATGTATCATTAGGTTGCTTATTATGCAAAAACATCCATTAAAAACAAGACTGAAAATATGAAACAATGGGAAAATATTGGGCAAATCTGTTCTTTAAAGTGCTAAAAGGCAAATCCATTGTGATTTTTTCAATCATGTCCTATAGAGACACAAGCTGGACTATGAACAAAGAAGACTAAAGAAGAATTGGCACAATTGAATTATGGTATTGCCAAAATTTTTGACTATTTCATATACTGTAAAAAGAATAAGCAAATCTGATTTTTATGAAGCCTAAATGCTCTTTAGAATTGAGAATGGAAAGACTTCATCTCAGGTATATAGGAGGTTATCAGGAGACAACAGTCCATGAAGACGTAAATCATGTTTAGAAAACTATTGGATCAACAAAAGAAGAAAATTCTTAATGAGAGGGATTGAAAAAGTGGCAACAATAATTGCTTCAAACAACAAAGATAGTAATAACTGAGCAGTATCTTGTTCTGCTATTTATAGTGTTATTTTAAGTAAGAACTGACTAAATGAATTACTGTACAATAACAAACTTGAAAATCTAGATGAAAAAGACAAATTAGCCTGTTATACAACTTACCCATACTGACTCAAAAAGGAAATAGAAAGTTTCAAGAGACCCATACAAGTGAAGAGATCAAATAAGTGATCAAAACCTCCAAACAAAAAAATATCCTGGACCAGAGGGTTTTATTGGAGAATTCTACCAAACATTTAGAGATGGCATAACAATAATTATGACTTAAATAAGTATTCCCCAAAGAGGGAGGTACTGTCCCTTGGAAGGCACAGGAACAATCAAGGAATTTAGAAAAGCAGAAACAAAAACTTTATCCTGGATTATAAGCTACAAAAGTTTTTTAATTGTACAAAAGTTTTTCATTGCCAGAGGGACTCTGAGTAATACTTTTCCTAAAAGGGGGCAGTGGGACAAACAAATTTAGCAACCTAGGGCTTAAATTATCCTAAACCATAGAGAAGGAAGGAATATTCCCTAATTTACCCCCAATAAAATAACACAACTCCTATATCGAAATCCTGGATGAGGAACATTTGGCCATTGATCCATATAAGATCTGAGAAATCATCAATACCAGCTAACATCATATGCCTCACCAAAGAGAAAAGGTAGTCCAGTATGGATTTTGATAACAGGTGTAAGAGCTCCCAATAAAATGATTAAGAACAAAAAAAAAAAGAAAGAAAGAAAGAAAGAAACTCACTGGTGGAATCAAATTTCAACTCATCGTGACCTGATGGGAGAGGGTAGAACTGCCCCTGTGGGTCTCTGAAACTGTGATTCTTTACGGGAGTAGAGTCTCATCTCCCCACGCAGAGCATTCTGTGATTACAAACTACTATCTTGCACAATCATTCCATGGCACCTTAGGGGTAAGGCAATTAAGTGTTTCAACAGTATGGTTTGTGATTGATGCCAAATGACCCTGGGCAGAAAAAAGGTTTCCCTCTTCTAAAAGACTCAAAAAAATCAAACTCATTGCCATCCAGTCAATTTTGACTCATAGCAATCTTATAAGACAAGGTAGAACTGCCTCTGTGAGTTTATGAGATTGTTACTCTTTACAGGAGCAAAGAGCCCCGTCTGTCTCTGAAGGAGCAGCTAGTGGTTTCAAACTGCTGACCTTCTTCTCACAGTCCAGTGCCTAACCCCCATGCCAATGACACAAGAACACTACAGGCCGATCTTTTTTCTTTTTCTTTTTTCTCCCTCTCTTAACTTTTTATTGTGATTTGGGGAAAGCTTACTTCAACTAGTTAAAATTTCTGCCTTGAACAATATGCTCCTGTAAGAATTCACAATAAAGAATCATCTTGATAGCCATAATTAAAGAGCTTACAGCAGAAACTTAGGAAGTTTCTATTAATGGGGAGAAATAACTCAACAAACTGAAGGGTGAGAATGGTTATAGAACTCAGAGAATGTTATCAATGTCATTAAGGAGCACACATAGAAACTGTTGGATTGTTATGTTTTGATGTGTATATCATCAACAATAGCAAAGTTCATTTAAATCTTTTAAAGGAAAGGATACTTGTGGAATGCAACTCTACTCTGACACTTAGAAAGTTGCCATGAGTCAGAGTGAACTTCAAGAGAACTGGACTGCTTTACTAATCGACTGCTCTAGCTGCTATGAATGGCCTTGCCACAGAATGTACTTTCACACAAATAATGTTCATGTCAACCACACATCTAGTAATTTGTTGAACTGTGGTGTTTTTTTATTTCCGTGATTCTGGAAACCATGCCACTGGTATTTCAAATACCAGCAGGATGAACCCTGGTGGACAAGTTTCAGCTGAGTTTCCAGAAGAAAACAGAGTGGGAGAAAAATGTGGTGGCCTACTTCTGAAAGGAATTGGCCACTGAAAACTTCTACACATTGTTAAAGAATAAGGCCGAATCTGTGAAATACCTCATAACATGAATGAACCTGGAGCACATGAAAACCCCAAGCCAAACTCACTGCCGTTGAGTTGATGTCAACTCACAGCAATCCTACAGGATAGCTATCCATGTGGATTTCTGAGACTGTAATTCTTTATGGGAGAAGAAAGTCTCATTCTTTTCCCTTGGAATGGCTGACCTTGCAGCTAGCCCAATGCATAACAACTAGGCGACAAGGGTGCTTGAAGCACTCAGTACAGTAAGTCATGGATGAAAGGGAAAATATTATATGCCACTGTTAGGTACCATTGAGTCAGTTCCAATGCATAGCAACTCATTATCCATATAAATCCAACCCACATATAGCTATAAACAGAAAAACATCACTTTAGTTCATGGAATTTTTTTTTCAGTGTGACAAAAATTAAATTATGGGAAAAGTAGACACAACAAAACGTTCTCAATTCAACAACTTCTACATATATAAATACTGGCATTTATTATATTCTTCATGTTGCACAACCATACCTTTTCCAATGATTCTGCCAAAATTAACATAAACTCAATGCCCCCTAAGTGAAAACTCTTTCTCCTTCACCCAAGGTAACCATCATCAAGTCTCTGTGTGTTTTTTAAGCAGGGTTTCTGTTACAGTATCCGCCTTGAACACACACTTCCATAGTAAAACCACTTTTAAAAAGAGTTGTATGTAGATCATCATAATCGGTTCTAACACTCCCTCCCCTCTCCATTCATTGTTTTCTCCCCAAACCCCCTCACCCCACCCCACACTCCCAGTAACACATTGCTTTTTTTCATTATCTCTATGCATCCACTCCTTCTGTGCCTCACAAACTTGGACCAGTTAAGACAGTGTGTTATTCCGGGTAGACTAGAGAAACAAATTCATAAGCACTCATATGTATATAAGGAAGAGGTTTATATATAAGAGCAATTGAACATTGAGGAAACATTCCATACTGGTCCAGTCTGAGATCATAAGTCCAATATTAGACCATATGCCCGATACCAATCTATAAAGTCTTCTTCAGATTGATGAGGCACATGCAGTGATGCCAGGACAATCACAGGCCAGTGGGTGCAGAGTATTGTGTACTCAGTGGTAGTAGAAGCATCTCAGCGCTGGAAGGGGCCTCTCTGTTGCTTCTAAGCACTGGCAGGAGTCTGTATGTGGCTTTTCTAGCTTCAGGGGTCTGGTTCCATCAGGGTAAGCCCATGTGACTTCTTCTCTGGGATGTCTCACAAGAGTCCTCCTTGTGTCTTGTCAGTAGAGCATCTCCAAAAGACTGAGTCATAAGTCTCTCACCTCAAAGGGGGAAATACCTTCAGATTTCCCAGAATTCTCAGGAGAAAGCCATACCGACACAGAGGTCTCACTGGCTATCTCTAGATCGACAAGCTAGACTGCACCCCTACACTCCTAATCCTGAAATTGACACAAGATTACATTGGCAGAGAGATCAACTTAGAAGGTTATAATGACTGTTTATAGGTACTCCAAAAAGACAATTAACCTTGATAGCTTCTAATGCATGATATAAAATCATCACAGGAACTTATTATGAATAAGTTTTAAAAAAACTAAAAACTGTACTGGTGATTAAAAGACCAGGAGACTATGTTGAAGAATGTTTCTATTGCACAATAATCATCTGTTTGTTCATCAAAGGGAAAGGGGCTATCTTAGGAGAATTTCATTGTGAAACCTTTCTTCATCAGCCCTAAAACTCTACTCTTGTTTCTTCAAATTTATTTTTGTTCCTCATACCTAAAGGTTATTTATAAGGAACAATTTGTGTAGCTTGAGAAAGTCAAAACTGCCATTTTGATATGGTGTAAATTGAAGAGCATAGTATTCTCCAGAAAAGGGTTAAAGAGAAAGAAGTTGTCTTCAGAAGTGTATGATCCTGAAAGGATATGTTGAGAAGCAAAGGCTTCACATTTTGATGTTATTATCTAATAAAGGTCTTTTTGTTTCTAATTTTTTTTCTTAAGATCACTTTATTGGGCACTCTTAGGACTCTTAGAACAATCCATGCATCAATTGTATCACGGTACATATTTTGCCATCATTATTTTATAAACATTTACTTCTATTTGAGTCCTTGTTATCAGCTCCTCTTTTTTCCCACTCTACCCCCTTCCACCCTCATGTCTCCTTGATAAATTATAAATTATTATTTTCATATCTTAACATCAACTGCTCAGTTTCCTAGATGGTTTCTGTTGTTTGAACCCCCAACTTGGGGTGTGGTGTGTTGTGGTTATATGTTGTTCATTGAGATTGGTTCCCCCTTTCTCTTATCCTTTTCCCATCTTTCCTTTACTGCCTGGTATCACTACTCCCATTTCTTTTTCTGAGGGGTTTATCTGTCCTGAATTCTGTTGAGTAGGGAGTACTTATTTGTACCGGTGTCTAAGTTCTAGTCTGAAGTGAAATGCAGGACTAGTGTCATGATAGTGGGGGGTGAGGAAAGCTCAAGGAACGAGAGGGATAATGTGTGTTTCACTGGTGCTATATTGTACCTTGGGTGACTCATCCGTTCCTGGTGACCCTTTTGTGAGTACATGTGCCTTTCTTTGTTCACAGATGGGATTTGCATCTCTGCTCCAACCCCTTCGTTCTCAACAATATGTGTGTGTGTTTGTTTGGGGTCATCTGTTGCCTGTTACCTGATCCCATTGAAGCCTCATGCAATCTTAAATATACAATTGAGTATATGCAAATCTAACATGAATAATGAGGTAAAACAAATAAACATCATCATAGTAAGGAGGGGACATTAAAGAGCTATAGGATAGCTATGTGGTTCATCAGTGCTATAATGAACCCTGGATTTTTCATTCCTTCTGTGTGACCCTTTTGAGAGGGACTGTCCAATTATCTTACAGATGAGTTTTGGGGTCTCCACTACATCCATGTCCCTTTGCATTGATATAAACGCTTGGTTTTGAACTTCTGATACATCGTGCCATAGACACATCACTCTGCTGGATGGCCACTTGTTTAATTTCAAACCTTCAAGATTCCAAGCATTATAACTTTTGATAGCCAAGCACCATCAGTTTCATCACCACATTTGCTTGTGCACCATTTGGTCTTCAGCAATCATGCTGAGCATCATAGAATTCCAGATCGTTAGAACAAAGTTCTCTTGCGTTGAGGGTGGGCTTGAGCAGAGGCCCAAGAGCATACACTACCTCAAGGTATTGTCGTATAAATTTATATATACAGGGCTGAGCCCTGGTGGCATAAGTGGTTGAGTGCGGGACTGCAGCCCACGGGCTTGGCGGTTCAAATCCAGCGGCGACTCTCAGGAGCGGCACTGGGTAGGTAGTTCCCACGACCACCAGAGGCAGTGATGTACACCAAAAAAAATTATATATACATAGGCAGTACCTCTATTTTTATGGATTAATATATAGGTATACACCAAACATAGGTATACACCTATTTTTTACCTCTGTATTTATAGCTATGCTTCCTAGATCTTTCTGCTTTCTTTTACCTGTCTCCTGTCCCATTATCACACTTGCCCTTCTTCTGCCTCTTAGAAATTCCTCTCAGCTAGATTGCTAGTTGCTGTTGCTCCAACACCCCCAGGAACTCTAGGTCCCCCTGGTTGTTGATTTTAATTTCCTAGTTGTTCCCCTGTCTGTGATGCTGTTTACTCACTGCTCCCTTCCACTTCTCCCACCTCCCCCAAAGTTTCTCTGGAACTGTTGGTCCCGTCGTTTTCTCCTTTGGCTTGTTTCCCATGCCTCTCATGGCTGTCCTCAAGCAGAGTCAAACTGACCCCCTCCCTAGAAGGATGCACTACAGAGGGCAATGCTAAATCTACAGGTTGGAGAGGAGGGCCAACCTACAGTGTCCACACAGAAGCAAACCAAACAGGAAGGAAAAAGAGAGCGTGAGGGGTTGGCATACCAAACTCTGAGAACAATATCCCTGCATGAAGCTGTTGAGGCACAGAGAGGACTGTAAGGCCGACAACAGCTTAAGACATGATGTCTCCTACCTGGAGCATACTGCAACAGAGGACAATAATAAAGGTTTGTTGTTGTTTAATGACTATTTCTATAATCTTGTACTACTATCATATCTCATATTAATTCATTTAATTTTACACTAACCCTGTAAGATAACCACTATTCATTCCAACCACCATGTAACAGATAGAAGTGAAAGACCAAGGAGATTCCAGAAATTCAGGATGTAAGAGTGTGAATTTAGGACTTCGTCAGTACAGTTAGGGGCCAAGTCTCCCACCCACTACAGCAGCACGAAGGTCATAGCCCACCTCTCATACAGTTACCCAGGAACTCCAGCAATAATCATGGATAAATGGAATCAGCTCTTTAGGCTTGAATTCACATATCATAAAGGACAGATGACCAAACCTACTTCCATTGCCTTCCATGTCTTATACAAAGTGAGAGAGACTATCATCACAAAGGCCTAGTCTACCTGCAAACTACAGGGGTTACATGAGGTAAATTAATTTTCTTCCTATCAAGAGAAACTGAACAAAGGTATAATCAGGAAGGAATGCATTCTCCTGAGGTTGGACACAAGTCAAGGGTGACAGAAAATTGCACAAATTATCTTCCTCCAGAAGAGCCAAGAAAAGCTTCATCACTAGAAAATGTCATCCACGCGGACAGCATGCATCAGTTTTCAATAAAATTATGGAAATATTGCTAAACGCTGTGGAAAGGACAGAGTTTTGAGGGGTAGGAACCTCATTTGGAACTTAGAAAAGGTCAGCCTCAAGAGAGACTAACTGTTCCCCTAGAGGCCAGTCATATTTCTCAGGGACACCTCCTCCAGGTTTGGTTAGTTTATGTTGTCTGGGATGAAAGACTTGGGCTGCTTTTTTAAGTTTAAGGAAATGTGATATGATTTCTAAAATATTGTAATCCATTTTATTTGGAGCTCTTACAGATATCATAATGATCTATAGTTCAATCATAGCAAGCAGTATTGCACAATTACTACACAATCAGTTTAAATACATTTTCTTTCTTCTTGAACTCCTTGTTATCAGCTCCCCTTTATTCCCTCCCTTCCCCACCCTGCCCCCGCCAAGAAACTTTACTATTTCCCCCCTATAATAGTTTGCTTTTTTTGGCCATATCTTACACAATCCAACATACCCATTCTCATACAATTCTGTTATTCAATCCCATCAAGTGGGGTTATACAGTCATTGATGCTATCAGCTTCCTATTACCCGCTTCCTCCCCCGCTCTTCATGTACCCCAGGGAACCATTACACCATTACTCTTATTACTGTCGCTGAAGGGTTATCTATCTTTGCTTTCATGTACAGAGCGATCTTAAATATATGAATGAATATATGCAAATCTAATGTGATCAATGAATTAAAACAAATAAAAATCATCACAGCAAGAAGAAACATTAATGAACTATAGGATAGTTATGTGGTTCATCATTGCTATACCACACCCTGGATTTTTCATCTCCTCGGTGTGGCCCTTCTGAGACAGAATGTCTAATTATCTTACAAGTAAGTTTTGGGACTTAGAAGTAAGTCCTAAAAACTTACTTGTAAATATCCCTTCACATTGATTTGCTTGATTGGTTCTGAACTTCTGATACATCTTCTCATTACACCTCATAATCACACTGGCTGGTGTGCTTCTTCCACATGGGCTTTTGTTGTTTCCCTGCTGGATGGCGCTTGTTTAACTACAAGCTTTTAAGATCGCAGCTGCTATATCTTTTAATAACCGGACACCATCAGCTGTCTTCACATTTGCTCATGTACCCATTTTGTCTTCTGCAATCCTGTCAGGAAGGTGAGTATCATACATTAGTGGGCTGTTGTTGAATGTATACTACTGATGAAAGGACTACAGAGGATTCCAGTTGAAGAGTGAAGCTAGATTCCCAAATCACTGAAAGGGGGAGGTAGGGACCCAGATAAGAAATAAGACACCTTTTTTCCAATAGCTACTGGGAACAATAGTAATACTTACATTTAGGAGCTAGTTACTTTTTTGAGCAGTGGATGTATTCTCACTCAATCTGCAAATCTATGTAAACTCACACATCCTAATTTTATAGATGAGTAACCTGAGGTACAGAGAAATTAACTCACCCAAGGTCATGTAGTAAGCTACAGAGTTCATCAGAGTTTAGACAGTCTGGATCTAATGTCCATTATCCTAATCATCATCCATATGGTGTCAATGAGTTAGTATCATTTAGTTATTGATACGGGTAGGAGGGATGTAGGCGTGAGGAAGAGGGAAAAGAGATGTCTTCTTTGCACATCACAATTATTCATTCACATTTTTATCAGGAACTTTCTTTGCTTCAGATAACCTTCTAGGCATTGAAGACACAGTGGAGTATAAATAGACAAGAGATTTTATTCTAATGAAGGCACACATATGATATATAAACATAAAAATGAGAATTCCAGAGACTGGCAAATACAATAAAATTCAATAGCAAAATAAGATGTGACTATGACCAGGAGAAGTAATGACGTTACTTAAAGAGGGATAAGGTTATTATTAAGAACCAGAGAAAATTATTTTGGAATGAGCTCTGTGTTAGTCTGGGTAGACTAGACACACAAAATTCATAAGCATGCAGATGTATATAAGGGAGAGGTTTATATAAAAGAGCAACTGTACATTAAGAAAACATCCCAACCCAGTCTAGTCCAGGCCTTAAGTTTGATATTAGCCTATACATCCAAGGCCAATCTATAAAGTCAGTTTTGGACTCATGAAACACATGCAAGATGTCAAATGCAGAAAAATCAAGGCCATTGGGTAGAATGTCTTGGGATCCAGTAGCGTTGTAAACTTCTCAGACCTGGCAGAGGTCTCTCTGTGGTTTCTCCAGCTTCAGAGGTCTGGTAGCATCAGGCTAGGTCCATGTGGTTTCTCCTCAGGGATTTCTCACAGGAAGTCAGCCTTGTCCATTGAGTGTCTCCAAGGGAGTGAGTTGAGAGAGATAGTGTCTCCCGTCTCCAAGATGGAATTACCACATTTCCCAGAATTCTCAGAAGAAGGTCATGCCCACACAGAGGTCTCATTGGCTATCCCCAGATTGATATGCTAGACTCTACCCCTACAGTCTTAATTCTCAAATTGATACCAGATTAGGTGACTGACACAAGCTCTTTCAAGGCTGAAAAATTCATATAATAAATCAAGAAATAAATCACAACTGCCAACATAAAAATGTATTAGGAGGGTCCAGTTCTTGAGCTCCTTTAAAAGCCAAGTAGAGAACCAAGAAGACAAAAGGAACAGGGATCTTGACAGACAGAAGTGCTGCCGTCTTTCCTTGCACTATCACTATTGCCAAAACCTCCTCACAACAAGGAACAGGAATAACCAGATGGCCACGTATCAAGATCATGAGGATCCCTGCTTCAGTCCAGAAGTGATATGTATCTCCTAAGTCCCTCTGTCTTGCCTGCCTGCAAAGAACTAAGAAATAGAGACAGTAAGTGGAATTATCTTTGAGCCTCACTGCCTTAGCCATGGGCCCAGAGGAGATACCAAGGGAGATAGCAGAGATGTGAGAGGCCTCCCATCCTAAGAAGTGGGAATCCAACCAGGATGAGTGGAAAATAAGCCATCCACAAGCAGGGAGTTAATAGGTTTTTCCAAATGAATGGCCCTTAATTTCAATTCAACAAGAGGTGAAGGAATAAGGTGAAGGAAGCATGATGCAAAGGAGGATAAATCCATCTCCCAAAGACCTTTGATACAGAAAACATGAAATGATTAATTCATTTGCAAGCCATAATGATTCACTACCAGGAGAAATAATTATCTTGAAGCTTGTTTGTCCCCCAAATCAATCTTTATTTAACTGTATTTATTTTCAGCTGCGCATCCTGCTTGTTTCTCTTAAAATCTCATGAAGTGTTTTCTCTTTTTATCATAAATCCCCAAAATTAGAATATTTCACATTTTCTAACAGAATGATCTTGGTGTGGAGTACCTGTTTTCCATTTTTCCCCACATCCACCCGAGTTACTCACTTCCCATTATCCTCTGATTTCTTCACAGCACTTTTCACTAACTTAAAATGGATTGTTTATTGATGTATTTACTCTTTATTTTTCATATAAGATTTATGAAAGCAGAAACCTTTCCTGTCTTCACTGGTTATATTTCCAACATCAGATCAACGTTGAACTACACAATAAGCACACAATTGAATATCAATTCAATCAAAAAGATGCTAGTCAAGAATATTATATAAATTTTAGTTTCATTTAGTCCTCACAGTAAGCCCCCATTTTTTTAAAAAAATGCTATTTTCATTTCAAAAAATGAGGAATTTGAGGCACAGAAAATAATTAAGTTGTCCACGGTTACAAACAGAGTAAATAAAAGAGCCAGGATTTGAACTTAGACAATTTGGTTCTAGAGTACATGTTCTTTTGATTTACATATCTCAAAAAGTATTTACTGACAACATCGATAGCTGTCTTGGGTATCCTTATTTGTTTCTATCTTTTACTGAGGCCTCCAAGTGTCAGACAAAGTACTAGATTTTTTTTACATGCTCTCCCTGACAACTAACCGGGAATGAGGTAGAACCACACCTCAGCTCAGGGTTTCTACTTCCTCTTTTGCCAAAAGATGCCAGCATGTCTGCAAGCATGGACTTGTTTCCTCCAGAAAGAAAACTCAATGATTCAGGAAGTAGTGCTTCTTTGGAGAAGTTTATTGTTGACCTTGAAGTCTTCAGAAAACTCCGCCCTCGAAGTCAATATTTTGAGTGGCAGCATCATTATTTCCAATTTAGAGGTCAGGGTGCCCAAGGTTAAGTGCTTTTTAAGAGCTAGGGTTACAAAGCTCAAATTTGACTCACTTGTAAAAAGTCATTCCTTCACCATGTGACCTTCAACTCATAGAGCCTCATCTGGTTTTCATTGTGGAGCTGCTAACTTTAATCTAGCTCTGCCATGTGACATTGCTTCAGCCTAGTAACTGGTTAGGCTCTTCATACTAATGTCGCACTTGGACCTTTCCATTTTAACATCCTACAGTGTGGTATATCTGTATACTATCTCCCTACCTTCTCATAATGGATGGAGAAGAGCACTATATGTCTCTCTCATGCTCACACTCCTCCCTCCTCTGCTTTCTCCACCCCTCCCCCATCACAGAGATATATAATTATGGGCCTATAATATCATCTACCCTTCACCCCAAGGGACAAAAACAAATACATAAACAAGACGACCAATTTCTAGATGCATGGATGAATCTAGAAGGAAGAAAGGAAGGGATGAAGAAAGTACCATCACCTATTTGCCCAACACAAGCAACTCTACAACATAGGTCTCTTACTCCCGGTTAAACACTCCCACCCTTCCACCTGGCTGTTATCTATAGTTTACTCTTTTCTTATGGCCTTTAAAATACTGTATGTGTTTTCTATTTGACCTTAATGAGCATGGTATGGAGACCTGGAGCAATTTCTTGCAGGTAGTCAGTGCTAGGTGGCTGAATAAAGGAGGAGTTTCCATTCCCCTATTTACCTTGGCCAGATCTTCATCTTTCACCACTATGATTTCTGAGTCTGCACCTGGGTCCATCCCCTGACTCCTTGAACCATTGCTGTCTTGTACACACTCACATACTGACTTTGAATACACGGTTTCCTCTCTCCCAGGAATGCTTCCTGTGACTCAGCCAATAAAAGTATTTGGGCTAACTTACAAAAATGCTTTATGGGAACAATGGGAACTGCTATTTCCATAACAGATCCTAAAATGTCAGACTGCTGCGGGAATGGTTCTTTCAAAATTGCAGAACTTCATAGACTCAGGTCGGCATTGGGTGAAACTCCACTGAGCAATTTAAAACTCAATCACGCAAAGCCAAGTGTGCTTTCATGTCAGGGAAACAAAAACATTCCAGCTGCTCTGCACATTCAAATCAATACTCCTTAATAGTCCATCTTGATTTTTCCCTTTGACTTTGAAAGCCAATTTAGTAGGAAATTTGTGTTACTAATCTTGAAAACTCCTTCCTATTTTAGTGTCTTGCATCTGGCTTCTTGGGTCATTTGTTTTGCTCTTGTCACTCAGGCTGAAGGGCATATACAGTTATGAAATTGTTAACCAGAGTTTATTGGGAGAATTCACAGTCAGAACATTTCAAATGCTCTCTTATTTTCTGGCAGTACACTGGATTTCTTCCCCCGATTGGCAGAAAGATTGGCTCCATTCTCTCTTCAGTGTGGCTTCCAGAAAAGTATCTCTTTTGATTAGCTTTACTACTAAGTAGGCAAACCAACTCAATGAGACTGTTGGGTCCTGTACTGAGTGTGGGCAAAGGTGCTAGACCCATCCAAGCATACAAGCATAGATGCGCTGCCATCTCTGATGGAATTACTGGAACCGGGATAGCATTTGGTACATTGCTTCTGGGGACACAGTATTAAACTTCCATGCACACCAGACTGAGCATCTGTGTTCTCAGGTCACTGACAGCCCTGGCTACCACTGTCATGCCTCATTGGCCAAGAATAAAAAAAGTCGTTTTATACAAATTCTCCATGAAGAAGAATGTAAAAGGTATTTCCATGGAGTAAAGCTACCAAGGTTTAAGTCGATGTCATAACATGTGGCTCTATGATTTTGAACAAGTTAACTAACTCAACTGAGCCTCAGTTTCTCCAACTAAAAGAAATATGGCATAGCAATCTCATGGTGGCTATTGGAAAGATTAAATGAGATCATCAAGGTAGCCCTCCCTCTCTAGCACAATGCTTGATAGAGAATAGCATTATAAGCTACGGCTGTTGAGCATTTACTCAACCCAAGTCATGTGTTTGACCCCTCACCCCTTACAAGGTCAGTAAGCCTCACTGCATGGATTTATCATGCCTATGTATAGCACAGAGGCCTGAAGATCAGAAAAATTGCATAAGATGGCCAAAGACTAGAAATTAACAAAAGATGATGTAAGGATTACTTGAGGCGGTGCTATGTGGTATTTGCCTCCAACTAGACCTGAGGCTGGATCCATGTATATGAGCCTGTCAGGGATTGTTTCATTGACACCTTCAGAGATGCCTGGGGACAGTGGTCTGGCACACAGTAGGCTTGGGTTTAAATCTAGAATGCATTATGTGACTTAAAGGCTGCCTTCTTTACCTATCAGAAAGATATTTCATCTTGCTTCTGTATAAAACAGGGCCAATTGCAAATAAGACTTTTGTGAGGATTAAACTAAAACAACAGCTGTAATAGTACTTAGCAGTCTTTCACCCATGGTAGGATTCTTAAATTATCCCATACTACACAACCCAAAGATAAGACATTAACAACACTTTAAAAAAATTAGCACAATTTAAAACTCTATCAATAAATAATAATGTGCAGTAGTAGCAATAGTAGCTAGCATAAACAGAACACTATATTCCAGAGTTTAAAAACACTGGAGTTTAAAGTTATTACGAGTTTTAATTTTTTTTAATTTTTTAAAGAATTTAATGAAAGCACTTAATCCTCATGACAACCCAATAATGTATGCCCTTTTAGAGATAAGGAAACTGAGGCAGGTAAAGGTTGAATAATCTTGCTCAAGGTCACAAAACTAAATGCAGATAAGTTAAAGATTGGATATTCACCTGGCTGCATCTGAACTTTATTCAAAGGATGGGACATTCTAAGTGAGCAGCTCATCTCTCTAGTGTCCTGCGCAGTGCACTTTAGTTTCACTGGGAAATACTGGATAAAAACACAGGTATATCGGTGATTTTATTACTAGATTTCCAGAGTCTTGAATTGAGAAATGTGCAAGGAGGTCATTCAATGAAAGACAGATTATACAACCTTCCCTAAACTTTTCAAGGACATCAGTTGGGGTCATCATTTGTCAACTAGACCCAGCAACAACTGGTTAGGAGTCCTGCAATATAATTTGAGAAATACAGCACCTGGGTAATTTCCTCTAGAGAGATGGGCTTGTCTTCCATCCGTTGTTGCAAACACTATGTATAATTAAGGGGAAAGAAGAGAAGTGATGGTGAGAAGTTCTTCCTCCTATGTCTTCAGCCATCCTGTACAGGTCTGTGAATCATGTCTGCCTTCGGTCCTGGACACCCTCAGCCTACATGTAGAACAGAGGTCTGCAGAGGCCCCAACAGGGCCAGGAAAGGAGGCCAGGTTGGCATGAATCCTGATGCTGATACCTCGGTCAGCTTCCTTGAGGGATCAAAAAGCCCTTTTTAATACAGAAGTGACATTGACTTGGGCTGATAGGAAAGAAGGAGAACTTCGCATTCCCTCTCATATTCCCAACAGGCTCCATAAATATATTTTTGTAATTCCTTAGCCAAAAAGTAGGGGGTTGTCGGGGGAGAGAATACTGAATGTTCCAATAGGGAACGACAGAACAGGGGCACTTTCATTAGCTGCTGAACTTCCCAGTGACTCATAAAAACTGCCAAAATGAGACCAAATTAAGTGCTTCCATGCCACTGTACTATAGGGTCTCTCTGCATGGACAGCCTTGCAAAAGAAGATACTGAAATTACAGACAAAAGGAGTATTTCCCTCCCTATCTCTGAGAAAACCTAAAATTGTGTGCCAAATTCCCTAGAGCTAATTCTAACACTAAGAAAGCTTTTAGTGAGATTTAGTAAGATCGCTGAAGATTGTATTGACCTTTGAGGATCCATGCCTTTGCTCTGGGGCTTACTTCTTAGTGCAGCACTTGGAATTCTCATGCATCCTCCAATTGGCTAAGCAAAAGATGAACAAAGTTTCCATTTCTACAATGGGTCAGTGGATTCAGGATCCAGAGGTTGTGTGTCATCAGAAATACTGGACTGAGCTCTTTCCTCCCCCTCATCTGCCTTCCCCAATAAGAAACTGGCCAGAAGTTCTTTTGTAGCTAGAACTCGATATAAAGATGTTAAGAAAAGAACCCAAGACTGGTTTCACATTACAAATAAGAGCAGTGGTGACTATACAAAGTTTGGTGGTAACCGCCTAAGATGGAAAGCAGTCATGACAACTCTGGGCTTAAAATCAACATTTATTTGGGCAGGGAAGGAGAGGGAAATGTGTTGTCACTGAAAAATTTTAAGTGATTTAATTTTCTATTGAGTAGTATGTTCAATTGACAAAAATACTGAGGCACATTATATGTTCCTGAGGCTAGAATATATGAGTTTTGGGGGAGCCAATGATACATCAAATGCACTGCTTGATGCTATGACAACAGCTGTTTTACTTCTGGTGAGAGTAAAAGTGGGCCAATGAGCAGGTAGCTCTTTTATGCCATGGGTGGAGATCACAGCAAGGGTTTCAGGTGTTATTGCTTGACTTCTCAAAGCAAGAGAAACTCAGGAAGCCTAACTTTCAGGCTGAAAAATATCCCAAGGGTCATCACAGTAGAATCTCAGAGAACACTGAGCACACCAGCCCTTGAGACAGGCCAAATTTTACCTAAGAAACCATTGTCCCACTCTATTTTAGCACCAAGCTCTAACTAACTGAGCTAAGCGGTCAACTTCTATTTTAAGATGTGATACTTTGTAGAAAACACTCTACTAAGATCCCAGTACCTATCCCACCACTGACTGGTTATGTGACCTTACGTGAACGTGGATGAGTCTCTTCTCTTGCATGCATATTATTACAGACATTCCTTGAACTATGCCAGTGCCATGGGGTCTTCTCTAGCAGGGCCGCATCAGGTACTGCAAGGATCTATAGTATAGATCAAGTACCACAATTGGGATGTGAGAATTCATCGGAGCCCCTGGGTAGTACAAATGGTTAGGAGACTTGGCTGCTTACCAAGAGGTTGGGGAATCAAGCCCACCCACACGTGGCTCAGAAGAAAGTCCTAGTGATCTACTTTTGGAGAAACACTCCCTGGAAACCCTAAAATCAGAGTTCTACCGTGACGTACACACAGATGGGCTCTTCAAGAGTTGGAATTGACTTAACAGCAAGCACCTGGGGGGATTTCTCATGGGTGGCTCTCGCTGACTCAAAGGCTTAGGGAAAGAGGGTGAAGAGGTTCAATGGACTGGGCTCCATCCTTTCTCTCTCTCACTCGCTCTTTTTAAATCTATTTCATACACAGATTCAAGATCTTGAACAATCGAAACCAAAGAGGGGACTGAAAATCACTGGACTACAGCTTCTGGGAGACCTTTATTCAAAGACTCCAAAAAAGATGAGATATTACATTGATTATTGAAGAATGTTTGAAACCCACCACTGACGTCAAGTTGACTCCAATTCAGAGTGAGACTCCGTAGAGTAGAGTGAAACTACTCCACTGGATTTCTAAACTGCCTCATTTTTCACTAGTGGAATGGCTAGTGGGTTTGAACTACTGAACTTGTGGTTGGCCACCCAGTGTTTAAGCCACTATTTGTATCAGGAATTATCAGAATAACAGTACAGAAAAAAATCATCTTTATATCATCAGTTATAGCAAGTAAAGGTGAAAGGACAAGAGGATGAGTGCCTATCAAGGAGTGAAAGTTTAAGATGACATGTTAATGGAAGAATCTGAAGACATAGGGGCAGATTATCCTTATTTTCTGAGATTTCTGATCACCAGAATATCCCATTGATATTCTGAGACAGATTCTGGGCTGAGACAAGAGAATGCTTGGAACACAGTGACCTTGATTTTCACCAGAGACTCTGGCTCTTGTAGATAAAGCCCACCTCGGGAAATCACATCTTCCTTCCCCCTACCAGATCCTTTCACTCACACCTTGGAGGTAGTCATGGTTTTCCACTTGCTGGTAAGATTCCTAACCTGTTTTAGTGAGGAATTAAACTCTGCATATAGCTTAGAATGGTCATTTTAAAACCAATTCTGAGTATTCTTTATGAGGATCATAGAATTTTTGACAGTATTTATGCCAGAATGTTCACCTCCGTTTCTCATACCAATGAATACATGTTGAACTGTTAACCAAAAGGTCAATAGTTGAAATCCAGCAGCTGCTCCATGGGAGACAGACGAGGCTTCCTACTCCCCAAAAGAGTTAGAGTTACAGACACTCACAGGTGTACTTTTACCATGCCCTAGATTGTCACAAGGCTCAGCACTGACTGGATGGCAATATGAGAGGTTTAACCAAAAAGCAACAGATTGCATCCTCCTGATATTTTCCAAAGCAAGTCTGTTCTCCAAATCATTTCTGCTGCTGGCCATTGGGGAAGAATTAATAGACTGTGTTGTCCAAAAACTGTTCTGTAGCTCCAAGGCGGTCCATAGTCAGAAATGTTAAAGCTCATATTGAATATTTGTAAGTGCATAGTCAGATCTAGACTTGTAAGACAAAGTGCCTGGAAAGTCTTCTTGAATTATTCTCTAATATAAACAGAGTTCTATACTAGCCATCTGGTCACAGCCCATGCCAGTTGTCAACAAGGTGAAATATATCTATTATGCTATCCATATGCAGAGTTCAAATGAGGTAACAAAATAAGCATCTGTCACTGTAAGACTTTGTAAACCCCTCCTTTCATTTATGTTCTTGTTAGATCAAGGAGCAAGAATCTCTCGTTTCTGCTGGATAAGGGTCCTTGCAGAATGCTGAGGAAATACGAAAAGTCAGGGGAGAAGGGGATGCTGCTGCTAGATGTCCCTGATTGAATCAGCCCCATAGGGACCCCGTGCACAGCAGAGTGAAACACAGTGTAAACCATCCTCACAGTAGCTCCTGTGCTTGAGTCCATGAATGCAGCCACTCTAGCAATCCATCGCATTTTCACCACCCCTGCGCTTCACCAAGCATCATGCCTGCCCCGGGGACCGATCTCTTCCGACAACATGTCCAAAGTATGCAACATGAAGTCTTGCTCTCCTTGTCTCTAAGGAGCACTCTGGCCTAGCTTTTTCCAACAGAGATGGGCTTGTCCTTTTAGCGGTCTGTGGCACTTTCAATAATTTCCTCTTGCCCCACCATTCAAATGTATCCCTTCTTCTACAGTCTTCCTAATTCAATGTCCAATCTGTACATGTATATGATGCAAGAGAGAATACCATGGTTTGGGTCAGGCAACCTGAGTCCTCAGAGTAACATCGCTGTTCTTCAATGTTCTAAAAGAGGTCTTGTGCGGAAAATTTACGCACTGCACTGCGTCTTTTGGTCTCTTGTCTGCTGCTTCCCTGAACATTGATTGTGGATTCAAGTAAGACAAAATCCTTGACAACTTCAAACATGTTTCACCTACTGGACCAGTTGTGCGGATTTGGGTCTTTCTCACACTGAGCTGTAATCCACACTGAAGGCTACAATCCTTGATCTTCATCAGCAAATGCTTCAATTTCTCCTCACTTTCAGCGAGCAAGCTTGTGTCATTTGCACACTGGGAAAAATCTTATGCATAGCTTCAAAGGAGAGAGGGAGAGAAGGAATATTTTAAAATGTAGCTATGTAGCTAATACCCATGTCATCTCTACCTCCCTTGATCCTTCATACTACATTCTGTACAGTAGAGCTTTCTAGATTGATAGAAAGGTTTCACATTTGCACTGTTCAATAAACTATCTTGCAGCCACAAATGGCTACTGAGAACCATCTATATGACTATTGTGAATAATAAAGTGACCCTGGAATTTCATTAAATTTAAATGGCCACATAGGGTTACTGGCTACTATATTAAATCGTGCACTAAATCGGAACCTTGGAGAGAGAGAGAGAGAACAAAATCACTCTTGCTGTAGCGGTCTGGAACTATTGGTTCTGAAGAAGGACATGGTGACTGGACATTGTAGATTTCTTACTGTTCTAAGATGTCATTTAAAAAAATGGCCTCAACACTCCCACTCAGAAGAATAGTTCAACATACACTAGGAAGAAGAGCATATGCTGACAGATAAGAAACCAAAGTATTGTTATATTAGAGATAAAATATAGATTAACCTTGTAAAATGGTCGTTAATTAAGGAAGTGACAGTTCTCTGCAACAAAGTTAAAAAGCAAAATACCATCAAAAGACCTCTCTGATAGTAACATGATGCCTTTGGCACCCAAATAAAGAGGATATATAAACTTGAACACAATTGTGAGCGTTTCTTTGATGTCTTCCCAACATTGGTTGCCCATGTCTTCCTTCAAACAGCCCTCAGAAATTCATTTGGGGATCCATGTGATTCCTGGAAAACTGATTCCATTAGTCCATTTACCATGGCAATAATGAGTCACTTGATAATAGGCCCAAGATCTAACCAGTATTTTGCAAAGTGAACAATACTGCTCCCAGTGGAGGATTCTGGGACAATCCAAGGGGCTGCAAAAGTAGATGCCTGCATTTCATCCTGGATTGTGGGCTATAACACAACAGTTTTTCATTGTCAGGAGGCATTAAGTAATTTTTTTTCTCAAAAGGGGGCAAAAGGCCAAATAAATTTGAATACCTATAATCAAAACCAATTCAGACAGAATAACACAGATATATTGCTGGGAATGCTGGTCAAAGACAACACTTCCTCCGATAAGCAAGATAAAGAGACCATACAGTCCTAGAACCCCTTTGAGCTGTCTTGGGCTATAAAAGGAGCCAGTCTTTATTGAAGACACCATTGCATCAGACAGAATGGGTGGAAATCCAGCTGGGAAGTCTCTGAGATGAGGGAAAGGGACAGTGGAATAGGCAGTGAATTGGGAAACTATTTGCTCAGGATAAGACACAGTGGAGAAAAGGCAATCAGATCATTGGTGATATTGTTAAGCCTCAGTCCTAATTCTGTGCATTTCAATTAGATGAGCAAATAAATCCCTTGATCATTTAAGCCAGTTTGTGTTTAGGCTTCTATTCTTTGCAAGTAAAATCATCTGATTAATACAACTGCACATCTGCTTTGGACATCGGGTAAATTGGGAAGGCAAAAACAATAGTGGTATCATATCCCCTGAAACTAATGATTTCACCTCGTGCAAAGTGCATGTATTGCCCAGTTAAAGAGTATCTCCAATACCGTATCCATAAGGGAAACTCCTCATCACTCATCATAGCCCAACTGAAATTCCCGTCTCCTTAACTGCACCTGAGCAGAAATTAATCACTTCCTTCTGCAATATTCCCGTAGAAGCATATTACTCATTCTCTTACGTTCATACTGGGCTAATTGCCTTGTCTTTAGTTTTCAATCCTTAGACTCTGGACTGCTCAAGGGCAAGGAACACATCATTGCTATTTGTGCCTCCAACCCAGCACAAGCACCGAGTGTGCTAGATGTCCCACGGCAAGCCATGTACTATTGCAACCATGGTAAAACGGGACTTACTGTATATCTTACAAGATTGCCATGAATCTCTGACATAGCACTTGAACCGTATGAACTTTCCTATCACATACAGAGCAGATATACTGAAGTGGGGAGGGGGAGTACAACCCCACAAATTTCCTCAACAAAAGGTAAAAGAAAGTTAATTAATTACATCATTGTCATCTGTCTTGAAATGACCACCAGTATTAAATAGAGGTGGAAGTGAATAGGTGGGGAATAAACATGGTCAAGGAGCTTGCCAGTGATAGCGAGTTAGGCTCTAGATATCCTTCCAGTGTCTAGGAAGATGGCAGGAGAACCAGGCTCTGCTTAGGTGGGGGTCCATGGAAAGGAATGGTTGATAAATATTTTCCAGCCCAAGAGCTGATCTTGCATCTTCTCTTCAGTACTTTTGATCTTCCCTTATTCCCCTGCTTCCTCACCATCTACATAAAACAATAATTAGTAAGCAAACATCTTCATTGCTTATCTAGCAGAGCTTTCCTCTTCTCTGGAATAGGTGGTAATTATACAATGACAACTACTACAATCAATTTCCAAACATTTTTCTCTTCCTGTACTCCTTGATATCACCTCCTTTTACCTCCCCCCCACCACTCAGGAAGCATCATTCTACTTCTTGTCCCTGTAGGTTCATCAATCCTGGGTTTTATACACCCAAACACAGTTTGCTGTATACAAGCCAATATTCTAGAGAGTCAAGAAACTCGAAGTGCTCTGCCGTACTGCTGGATTCAGGTTCTCTTCATTACTTGAAACCACATGAAGATGATGAGTCACAAATATAATCTGGGGATGTGCAGGAAGAAGAACCTAGCAACTCAAAGGTCAGTTTCAGAAAGAGGAGCTTCCAAATAATAAGAGGCAAGATGAAGGGAAGTGGGCTGGGGTCTCAGGAACACCACATCACAAAACCTACTCGTTAGAGTTTAAGGAAGCTTGCAAAGTCATCTGACAGCATATGGAAGAGTATTTTAGTGCCCGGAGTTTTTTCCAAATTAAAAAATATTAAGTAGGCACACAATATGAGCTTTTTAAAATGTGTGGGAGTGGGCTCAGGGATAAAGAAGATTCGTAAAAATCAGGACCGCACAAAGGGCACACAGGCACGCATGCACGTGCGTATTCATGGGGAATACAAAACTCTTCTTCTCTCCATCCTATTCCAAAACATCATAGATCTGGTAACTCTAGTCTAGGTTCTGCCACACTAAACAGCCACACGGCACCCCTATAGAATTTCCATAGATGGATCCTTTTGTACGGCTGCTCTGAGTAGAAATCGACTTGGTGGCAGTGGGTTAGGCTTGGCTTGACTTCTGATATAAACGTGGAAAGATCATCATTGATGCATCAGTGTTAGAAACTTCCCCCTCCACACTTGAGACCTGGGTTTGATGCCCAGACAATATATCTGCTTGAGGAGGCTTGTGTGTTGCTGTTTGATACTAAACAGATTTCAGAAGAGCTTCTGAGCTAAAATAGACTAGGAAGATGGCCTGGAGATTGACTTCCAAAAAGCAGCCTCCAAACTTACAGATCACAATAAAACAGTGCCTGTTCACAGCTCCTCATGAGAAATGGCATAAGGTAAGCCACCATTTTATTCTACTGTACAGAAGTTTCCAAGGATCAGGAGGCACCAGTCCTTGATAATAACAAAAATATAGTAAGCAGAAAGGTCTCAATCTAGTTGACCTGTGCAGTGCCAAAAGACTCTCTATTCTCAGGGCCACTCAGAATAAATCCTCCTATGGCCACCTGGATAAAGAGATATCCTCCACACATCCAAGGTCTTCCATCTTTTTACCCTAATTTCCCATATTTCTTCTCATCTTATTTTCTTCCCTACGTCATTTCTCAAACTTCTAGAGGGAAAGTCAGGAGAAATATTTAGTCAAGCATCTTTGGATTTCTTCTACTGCCTGGCACATTCCAAGGCACTAAACCTAGCCAAAGCACTGATGTAAAGAAAGTGTCAGACCTGAAATCTCTGCAGGTCACAAGAAGGGAAAGAGGGATGGAACAAAGAAGTCACAAAGCACTAGCTGCCTTCCTTTCAAAGTGGAGGATATGCCCTCTCCCCAGTTCTGGAAACCCTTTGGGAGTTAAGTGCTTTGGGATCACCTTGTCAGTGTGCCCTGGAGGACCAGGCTGGGCTCTGGAGTCATGGAAATGTGGGTGTAAATTTTACCTCAGTGACTTTTGGGCTGTTTGTCCCTGAGCACATGACTTGACTATCTGATCACTAATTCCATCATCTGTAAAATGACTACAATATCTATCTTGCAGTAACCTTGAAATGATTAAATATGATGTGCCTAAATAACTTCTGGCAGAAAACAAACCATTGGGAAAAGAGTTATTTTAACGGTTCATAGCATTGCTACTATCATCCCCACAACCTTTTTCTCCCTGGAGGTGGACGACACTCTTTCTCTCTTCACCTTCCTCTTGATGAGCTGATGGCAGCCAGAGCCCTGGAGAAACTTCTACCACCATTGGAGCTATAAGACTTTGCACCCACTGGCCTGTGATCTTCTGACCTTCTTCATGGCAGAATGTGTGAGTATAATGAGGGGGTCATGGATTAGAATCAAATTTAAGGACATGATCTGGACTGGGATATTTGCTTGCTTTATAATTACTTCTTGATATTAAGCTCAATATCAAAAGTTTAATGAGTGTCCCGGGATTTATTTTTCGAGTCAACCCAATCTAACACATTATGAAGGTGGGCGTATCTCAGACAAAGCCTCGGGCTTCTTGTTATGTAGACAAGAATGAGAAGGCAGGTCCTCACCTAAAACAAATCTGAAGGTGTTCCCAAACCATGCTGGGCTACAAAGAGGAAGCCTTCCTCCCAGGGAAGCCATGTGGTTACTACCTTGAGTCCCAACTTTGTTTTAAGCAACAAGATGACCAAATGACCCCCCTGGTTTACTGCTGGCAAACAAGAGGAAAGCAGAGCAGGGGGGCATAGAACCAATCGAATTCAAACAGTGCAACAATGGAGAGACAGCACAATGGATTGGCAATTACCTAATTGCTCAACCACTTCCCACTTTAACTATAGACCAGCTCATGGGGGACCTAGAAAGAGAGCAGATATGGAAGTGAACTGGAGGGACTGGTGGACCAGGTCTCACCTATTCTCATGCCACCCAGGAGTGCTAGGCATGCCCCAAGGCAGTTTCCATGGCCCCAGTGGTCCACAGTTACTCCCCACATGGTTTATCACATGGATGAAGAGCCGCCCTCCAGATGAGGGAGGACCCCAAGAAACAGGAAAGAGCAGGCCTGCACATACAGCCAGAACTAGAGAGAAAGCAGGTAATATGGGCTCAAGGAACACCATTTCTGACCCAACCCAAGCGCACGGCAGCTTGCTCTAAATTCCATCAGCCTGATTCTAAGCTGAAGCCATTCGTAGCTGAGCGAGGCACTGAGATGCCCCTAGCAGATGCACCCCTCACCTTGGCTGTCCATTAGCACCTCAGCCATCTCTCTTACTTTCTCTACTCCCTGAAGACATTTCCTATCCATGATCTTACAGCAGATGTGCAGTAGGATGGAAGAGGGCATCCTGGCAAGGCAGGCATCGTGGCCCTGTTTTGGAGAGGAAAAAAATGACCGCCCCACTGACAGGTCAGATTGTCCCAACACAATGTCCTTTCATTGCAGCTTAGAACAATGACCTAGCACTAGGCAGCATGCACAGAAGGAAGGCATCCACTGCCCGCCACACCCTGCATGCATGTACACAGAAAGCTGGCCTAGGCTGTGGGGCAATGGGGGAAGAATCCAAGTTCTACCACTTCTTTTCTGTGGGCTTTTGGACACACCATGGAACCATGCTCAGCCTCAAGTTTCTCCTATAAAATATATGTTAGTGCAGAAGATAGCATCTCTTCAACAAATGGGCACTACTGCTGGTGTAGTGGATTATGAGTTGGGCTGTCAACCTCAAGCTCAACATTTAAACCCACCAGAGACTCTGAGGGAGAAAGATGAGACTTCCTGCTCCCATTAGATTTATGGCATCAGGAACTCACGGGAGCAATTTTATTCCATTCTATAAGGTCACTATGAATGGGAACGAACCCATTGACAGCAAGTTTGGTTTGGGGTTTGAAATAGAGATCGTGTGTTCCATGGTACAATGCTCAGCTTCTAGATGGGGAGACAAGGGTTCTAGATCCAACCAATGCACCCCATGCACAATCACACCCGTCAGTCTAGTCCCGTGTATTACTACCATGGAAGCAAGGCCTGCCCCCACTTCCAACAATCAGACCATGAAACCCCATGAGTCACAGTGGTCCCAGCTGTCACCACTCAGACCTGGGTTGTGCTTCCTTCTGTGGCACATGGACTTCATTCCTCAATGAATGAACTCAATGACAGCTGACAACCCTCTGAGGGCAAGCTTGGCTCAGTCATGGCTGCCCAGTTCACAGGGAGAGTCATTGCCTTGTTAGAATACAGGAGCCCATGTTTGTCTACCTCATGGTCACGGCCTTTGAGTAGATTCTGACTCACGGTGATCCTCTAGGTCCTGCTCCCTGTGAGTTTCGGAGCCTGCAACTCTTTGTGAGAGTAAAAAAAAAACTCCTATCCCTGTGGAATTGGCTGGTAGTTTCAAACTGTTGATCTTGTGGATAAGCAGCCCAAGGTGTAACCGCTATGCCACCTCCTCAAGTGGCTTACATTGTTTGCTCTCTTTCTGATTAACTGGAATTCTCTCTGGATGGTTAGCTAATATTATAAAAAGGCATGTGTCCAGGGCTGAGCCCCGGTGGCTTAGTGGTTGTGCGCGGGACTGCGGCCCACTGGGTTGGAGGTTCAAAACAAAAACAAAAAAAGACATGTGTCCAATGAATGATGAGAAGTCTCTCCAAGGACCGCTCAATTCTATAGAGCATGGAATCCCTCTGCAAAGAGACTGTCACTGTGCTTTCAGTGCTGACACAGTGGCAGGGAGGGAGGTTTGAGACCCCCACCGCTGACTAACATAGAAGGAACCCCCAGCAAAGGGACCCCAGGAATGTCATCATCATTAGACCAAGAACTTTACTAATCCTGGGTTTAAAGGCTAATTCCATATGAGTAGGTTGAGTTTCTTAAAACAACAACAACAATAAAAACTGCATTCTAAACAATACATGGTGAGCTTCCTAAACCTGTTTTTTCCAGCTGACACTAGGGCGTCATTTTACCTTTTCTAATCAATAAGCGAACTAACTCATAAAGTTGGAATTCTGATTCATCTTCTAATACAGCTGACATTTTCTGGATTCTCACTCAGAAAACTGAAGGTTCTAAAATCTAACAGCATAATGAACCCTGTAAAGTGACAACCTGGCTGCAGAAGGTGGAAGCCCCCAGGTCCAGAGACTGCAGTATCTCAGAGCCCCTAACAGAGGGAGTAGGCAGCAGGAACTAGAGCTAAGAAGATCAGAGAAGACTAATCAATAGTTCCCTTTGCTAGTCCTCAAGTTCTTCCCATGAAAATGAAATTTATATTCTCAATGATATGTTATTCATTTTTACTTCATCTAGTGTGAATAAATAGAAATACACTTCCGCAGGGGTGCTAAATACATCGATCTTGATCTAATCAATCACAAATGTAGTCTGGGTAGATTGAATGGCATTAAAAAAAATGTAAGCCTATCACCAAGTCCATCACTTAACTGATATACAGTGCAGCCACACAGATGCAATCTTAGGTGTCAAACACAAGTGCAAACAACTTCGCTAAGAGCAGCAAAACTGATAGGCTAAGTTGTCACCAATATTAGACCTTGGGTTTTTTTCTCTTACATGTAAGAAAGAATATCAATATGAGTGGGGGAGCTGGATCAAGTAAGAAGACAGAAACATATCACTTTAATACAGAATGCTGACATTCAGCTAAAGTCCAGAGGACATGAACAGTTCTGGAACTTACACGCAGAGGGAAAGCACCCAAACATTACAAAATGTGCTATCTCCTTGACTGAATTACCTGGCTTTACTTATTTATGTGAGTCAGCCTTTTCCCACATAAAGATCATTAAGTCCAAGTACCATTCCACCATGACTGATGATGATTTGGAAGTGTGCTTGAGGTTGGCTGTCAGCAGCTGCTGTCCAGACTATGAATCCCTGGCTCATTCCATTCAATGCAAGTCATCAGAGTCAACTCAGGTAATGACAAAAAAATGTACATAGTTAATTGTGTTGTTTTGCAATTGTTTTGCAATATGAACTTTTGTGGTTATGTGAGGTATAAAGATACACTGTACACATAAGAATTCTTGATGCATTTATGAATGAATGTAATAAATATATTTTTCACTTTTGTAGTTGGCAGGTCATTTTGATTTGATCATTTTATGATCATGCTGAAAAAGTATGAGTACCCCTACACTACCAAATTGCTTGAAACTCTTCTATAGCTTCCCATGACATCCAAGATAAAATGCCACATGCTCCCCTTTACCATCATAGTCCATATGTCTAGTGGTCCTTTACAGCTGTCCTGGTCTTTGATCCTACATGGTTCTTTTTCAGCTCAATGTTAGCCATATGCTCTTGTCCCTCTTTGTCCAAGTAATTCCTGCTTCCATTTCTGGTCTCAACCCAAATATTGCCTCCTTAAAGACCACTCTTTTACCACTTCCCATTGCAAGTTTTTCACCATATCTTTAGAAGTCTTTCTTTTCCTAATAGATTATTAAGACTCATGATTATTCATTTTTGGTGCTCATTATTCTCTCCACACAATATCCATAAGGTCAGCAATAATGTCTTGTTTTTTCCAAAATGTGTATAAATTGTTTTATATAAAATTGATGATCTGCTCCACAAAACCTTCACCTAATTCTTAATAAAAACATTTCAAAATAGGGCTGAGCTCCAGTAGCATAGTGGTTGTGTGCGGGACTGCGGCTTGCTGGGTTGGCAGTTCAAACCCAGCAGCAGCTCTCCAGGAGCAAGGCTGGGCCTCCTACTCCAACCAGATGGCAGTGATGCTCCTCAAAAAACATTTTAAAATAAATAATGTCTTCTGTGGTAGTTAAGGTTTTATGCCCATTTGACAGGGCTAGAGTGATCACTCGTTTGGCAGTTAACACCTAGTAATCCCCCATGACCTGACCTAGTGCAGTCTAATCACAATCAGTTGTAAATCTTCAGAGTAGGTAAAGACTATGTTAAAATGCAACATCTTTACTCAGTCTACAGTGTGGTGTAACCAATTGCCTTGCGGGTGTGGTCTGTTTTCAATAGAAGTCAACACTTAGGGAAAGCTTGCTAGCTTTTGGCTCATTCCGGATCCTGCATCTGATTCATGGACTTCTGATTTTCAGACTTGCCCCAATAGCCTAGCATATTGCCTGAAATTCCTGGGAGCCTCAAACAGCCTGCCATCTGATCCACTGACCTTAGATGCTTCCTTTGCCTTTTCAGCCACCACCCTGACATACAGACCTTGGGTGCATCAGCCCCCACAGTCCTCAAGGTCAGTGCAAAATGACTGAACTATAGATGTTCTGAATCTAAATAGCCTCCTCTCATTCCCCAGTAGAAACCCCATATACAACATCCATTAATTTTGGGTAAGTGATAGAATGACTAAATGACGCAAACTGTTGGCAGTTTGGCTGCTAAACAAAAGGAGAGGGATGGGGGTGAGGAGAGAGAGAGACAGAGAGACACAGAGAGAAAGTGTTTATGTACACAGGAGAAGTAAATGTCTAAAAGTCTAATAAATAAGGTCCGTGACTCAAAACACCTGTTTTATGAAAAGGGCATGATTATGGCTTTCAAATCTACCCCCTACTCTGCTGCATCAGGGAAAGAACTTCATATGTAAGGGAGAAAATCCTCTTCTGATCTCTGAGAATAATCAGAACTTTGGAAATGTTGAATGGATGCCTTCATTATGGCAAAGTGGGATATGCCATATTGGCCTCCAAAATATGAACCATTCAAATGCTGTCTAAAAAAAACTCTGATTCTGTTATCATTTAATAGATTTTTGGGAAAGAGAAGCTTGTGGTGATGAAGACTAATGCTACAGCTTTGGATATATAACAGCCCTAGCTGGCTAAATATAGATCAAAAGGCATCAATAATATTTCTCTTTGAAACCACAGGTCCTTTGGTACTGTGAACACTCAGCAAAGAGAGAAGGGAAAAAGCATATGGAACAGGCAGAGCTATATTCTAAGATCTCAGGTTGGGGCTTTTACAGCAGCCATGTCAGACATCTATGTTTTAGACATTTATGTTCCTATTTTCGCAAAAATCTCTTCCGAGAATAATGAGAGCATATCCTTTCTGGTAGGGGTGCCGAGTTCATGCTCGATAACGCTGCTACTGCCTCTCTGAAGCTGACACATTTCTGCATCCTAGCTCTTTGTTTCAAAGACTTTGGGAATTCAAAAATGCAAATGTCTTACTGCAGAGTCTCAAAGGATTAGAGCAGGGAAGCCCTAAGATGACCCAGCCAAGACCATACAGTGCATTCAGCATGGAGCTTAGAGAGGGGCCCTGCAGGAGCCCAAACATTTGAGAGGATCTATGAAAATAAACTTGCCCTTTGAAATCTCAATTTCAATTCTGGTCTGGCCGTTGACCAGCTGTGTGATCTCAACTTTGACTAAATCAAGTCCTAGCGTTCTTTATTTCATAGGACATTTGTGAGAACTTCTGACAAAGCACATATGCAAATAGTAGTGTCTTGTACAACTTAGATCTTCTTATTACCTGTTTTCCAATATCCTTACTGGAGGACAGGCTTGCCCTTTATCCAAAACAGGTCATTCCTGAGAAATGTTTTGTAAGCCAAAATCATATAAAGCAAACAAGCAATTGCCATTAATGCATATGAGAAATTGTTTTGTGTGGATTCCCAGGTTAAAAAAATAACTGCCCTTATGACACCCAAAAATACCAATTAACACACAAAAAGCCTAAAACAACACTAACATAAAAGCGCTCACAGACAAAGTTCAGAGTTATGATGGCTTGACTGTGCGTAGCTCAGTGTAGTTCTTGTGGAAGGAGGTTGGTGACACTACTCTTGATGCTGAAGGTCGATGCTGCCTCTTTAACGGCTCAATGTAAAATAAAGGAAGGATGCTAATTGATTCTTCTCCTTCTTCTGTGAAGCAAAAGTTCTTTTCCGATTTCTTTTAGTTAGCAATAATAAGTACTAATGTAGACCTTTCATAAAAGCGAAGTGTTATATAGCAAAAAAATTATATGCCACCCTATGAGAACCTTGAGCCATTCTCTTCTCTGCATCGTTCCAATTTTAGTATATGTGCTGCCGAAGCAAGCACTTGAGCCATTCTCATATAGTGACCCCACATGGATCAAAAGTTGCATCACCCTGATATCCACACAGATTCAGGTCAGTGCATCCCAGGCTTCTTTGACAGCTAGGCAAGGAAGCTGCATTCAGGTTATTCTGTAAGTCAGGGTGATTTTCAACCAGACATCGGCGCCCCCTTTCATCTGAGATTTCTGTTCTGGTGTGTGGTTCTTGTTCAGAGTGAGCTCTGTTCTATAGTAAATGTGATTTCTGACCGCAGTTGCACATGGCCCTAACGCGACCTTTCTTACTTAGTTCTCCATGCCCCTATGACATCCAAGTCCATACAGATATTAAGTAATCATACTGCTCACAGACAAGTCCAAGACTGGACCTCACAGGTCAGATTCAGCCCACAAATGCCCATGTTTTTAATTTTAATTGAGTGATTTTCATTTTTTTAATTATTTGACAATATGTAAAAACAAAGAAACCCTGAATATTTCACAGAAAAAAATGTATCTGGAGGGACTCCATGCCCTTGAAGAAGGGTAAAATACATGATAAACTAGAGAGTCAGCAAAAAAGAGGAAGGTGCTCAACCAGCTGAACTAACCCAATGGCTGCCACAGTGACAGCCAGAAGGTCGCTGTAGGTCTGCAGAGGGTGTGGTTCTGTTGTACATCAGGTCACTATGAGCTGGACCCACTGAAAGACATCCAGCAACTTAAGGAATCACAAACTGGCCAAATAGGCATAGTCAGCTAGAGGTTCCTGACAGATGAAGACTCCAACTGACAAGCTCTGTTGTCGAGGTCTCCACCATGCCCTATTTCATTCACTGCGTGATGTTCCTATCCTAAGCTCTCAATTTATGGTCCAATATCAATGGCTACTTCCTCAACTGAGTATTTCAAGTCCTGTGCACTTGCACCAAGTCAAAGTCCCCTCTCTAAAAACATTTTAAAATATTCCAACCTCCAGGCCTTCGCTATTGTATTCTCCTACCACGGTATCTACCCTTTTTCTTATACGACTCATATCAAGAGTGTCCTCTCTCCAAAAATGCTTCCTGACCAGCTAAACCACACGCGCACACACACACACGCACAAACTCTCCTTCCCACAAAGTCTTAAGCAAACAGGTGTTATGCGTTAGACTCCTAACAGCAATATGAGCAGTTCAAAACCACCAGCAGGTCCATGCATGAGAGAAGAAATGAGGAGCTGATACCAAGGGCTCCAGGAGAAAGCAAATGTTTGAGAATGATGATGGCAACCAATGTACAAATGTACTTGACACATTGGGTGGATGGATGGATTGTGATAAGAGTTGTGCGAGTCCCCCCTAAAATGATTTTTTAAAAGGAAGAAAGATGGTGCCTTCTAACCCTGCAAAGCCTTCTCACCTGTCCTACAAGATCATAGGAGTCAGGATCAACTTGATGGCAGTGAGTTCAGTTTTGATCTCTCAGGTGTCTATCGATGAACTGAAGTCTATAACCTTCCAGTTGTTAACTAAGCCTTTGTACCACTCGAAGACTTCCCCAAGAGGATTACCATCTTGTTCTCGGCTTCTCTGAGGAGTGTTCACATCTCCTGTGACTCCTACATATACCTCCATGGTCAAACACAGAACCTAGCATTTGATAAATGCTGAACAAATACACATCCAATGAAAGGCACCTTGCCTTGTTTTTAATATTTTGTTGTCATTTAGGTAAAAGTTTTCAGAGAAAAGATGTTACAAATTTACCTATTTTTACACAGATTGCGCCATAACATGGGTCAAGATGCCCACATTTCATCACAGTTCTTCCTTTTTCTATATTGGGTTCTCCAGTTCTACTTGCTCAGTTTTTCTTACTCTTTCTCCTTATTTCACTTTGCTTTAGGGTAAATGCTGCCCTGGGGGTCTTGAAAAGTTGATTGTTCTGAAGAGCGTATTCTTGTCTGTTTCACTTCCTAGGCTTTTAATGTGGCTTTAAAGTGATCTCTGGGAGTATCTTCTGTCCTAAGTCAGGAGGGTAACTGAGGGTCATCATCTTAAGGGTTCTACCAGTCAATCAGTCCAGCAGATCTGGTTTTTTCCATATTTTCATTGCAAGCTACAATATCTCGCACTCTACTGGATACCATCTACTATGACCCTAGTCAGTATGGTCAGTGATATTTCGGGGGCATCATTTCACTCTCCTGGTCTCAAGATAGTCCTTTAGATTGTTTCCTTGAGCCTTTGGGTTTTTTCCCAATGAGAAAGGGTCTAATAGCTATATCATAGGTGGTCACTCATAAGCTTTTAAGACTCTAGTTTCTAGCTATCAAAGTAGGATGAAGAGAAATGTCTTTATAGACTGTTTGCAATTGATCTAGATGTCTTCCAAGATTATCATCCCTAGCTCTCAAACCAAATATTTCAGTCTAAGAGGCATTTGGTTATGAATAAGAGGTTTTCATGATCCTGTCCCTATATATTCATATACATATATGAATAGAAACTTCCAACCCTATATATAAACAAAGATGAACTCCCATATACCTTGCTACTCCTGTTCAGCTTACACGATTACTTAAGTATCCACGTGTACATCACTGTTATTACTGTTGCTTCTGGATTATAATAGTACTTATTTTTGTTGCTCTTTACTCTTACATGTCCTTCATCCTTTGTCATGGTTATTTTGTACTCACGTAAGTATTATGTATTGTCTTTCCAGTCACCAAAGTTAACTTGCCTACTAGATAGTTAGTAATCCCCTAAAGCTTCCTCTGAGCCCTGTTAACCAGCAAAGAATGTTTCCTTCAATTTAGAAATCTTTTCTTGACTTTTTATAATACTAGCCTCTTAGAATATTCATCCCGTCATTGACATTCCACTCAGCACGTGTTTAGATGGTTCATAAACTCATCATGGTTCTTTACTCTGCATAGTATTTCATCATGTATATGCACCCTTGATCTATCAATTCAACCACAGGTGGACACTCACATTGCTTCCATCTTCTTGCTAGTGCAAATAATGTTTCAGTGTGTATATGACTATTCATTATACGTCTTTTATTTTCTAAGTTATATACCTAAGAATGGGATTACTGAATTATGGTCCTTCTATTTCTAGGTTGATGAGGAAGCATCATACCATTTTCCATACTGGGTGTACTATTTTCCATTCCCACCAGCAGCGGATAAGAGTTGCAATCTCCCCATAACATTTTCAGTATTTGTTATTTTCTATTTTTCATTTGTTCAATGTAGTGTTATTATTGCTGGTGTAAAAAGGGTATCTCGTTGCTGTTTAAATTTGCATTTCTCTAATGGCTAGTGAACACAAGCACTTGTTCATATAGTTGAATGTCTTATTTGGTAAATTGTCTTTTCATGTCCTTTGTCTATATTTCAATGGGATTTTTTGTCTTTTTAATTTAAAATTAAGCCCTTGTCAGGTATATCTTTGCCCCCAAGTTTTTCCCCTATCTCTGGGTTGTCTTTTTCTTTTTCTGGTGAAGTTGATGAACCTAAATACTTGCTTTTTAGGGGGGTTAAATAATCTAGTTTATCTTCCATTGCTTGTACACTTTCAGTAACAATTGATAATCTGTGTATTTCTTAAATTAGGGCCCGTAGGTTTGAACCTATATTGTCTGTAGTCATCTTTATAATTCAAATTTTACATTTGCATCTTTAGCTTTGTGTACCATATAATATATGGATCCTGGTTCTTTTTTGCCAGAAGATAAAGGTTATTCCCCACCCCCACCCCCAGTTTAGTAAATTGTAACTCTGCCAAATATCAGCTGTCCACTGGTGGGTGGTAAAAAAGCATCACTACAAAATCATATATAAAAGGACTCCAAAAATGTCATGGAATATGCCATAGAAAATTGACCTTTAATTCTGATTTCCCACAAACTTTTGGAAGTCCTCCTGTAGAAATTTTTATTAAACAAAAATATCAGTGTGAGGATGTCCTTTAGCCAGGTCTAAACACTTCAGAAGGTGGTATTTCCATTTAAAGAGATGGGGAGATTAAAGAACTCTTTCCTAAATAGTTCCATACTTTTTACACACTGTGTCAGGACAACAGGCTTGCATTCTCAAGGAATTCATCACATTCTTTCAACATGCTTAATTTTCTAAACAAAATAAGTATGAAGGAGCAACATGAGAGTTCTCAGATGGACAGAATATGATTTCCCAATGAAATGCTAATAGGAGAGTCCTTGCTACCATTGGAGAATGAAAAAGTACCTTGCTATGCTGGAGAGAAAAAAAAAAGATTCCTTGGTGCGACTTTCCAGGTCTTTTTCTCACCGATATAGTTTTCAATATCCTTCAAACTTCATCCAATGATCACCCTATGTACTCTGACAAAACTATCAAAATTACTCTTTAGGCATCCTAAAAACAGTCACCACTGCCTTCTGAACTGGTTTCTGTCTTGAATTTCACCAGCCCAGCAGATAGCAGATTCCCTGAGGAACCACTGTTTTGATTGGATTTCTTTTTTTTACAACATACTCTAATGGGACTAAAGCAAGTGAATTAATAAGAGAACATACCTATGGCCATTTGGTGATCACAAAGACATTTTAAAACCATTTGGAGTAAAGTTATGTATATATAAACTAGGACCCTAGCGGCAATATTTGTTTGACTCATTCTTACATCTTTATTGTCCATTTGTCTATGTATCTAATGTTTTGACCTCCACATCTGTATAGAAGGTTCTGAGATCAGGAAATATGATATCACCTATTTTGTTCTTTTAGTATATGTGCTGCCAAAGCAAGCACTATTTTGTTCTTTTTTGGTTTTATTTATCCAGGGCTTCTTTGATTTCCATATGAAAGTGAAGATTAGAAAGGTGAAGAGACAGGGGGTAAGGTACTGTTGAAGACCTGTACTTGTCAAATTACCTTTGTTTGACCTTCTAGTATTACTGTCCTATCACATTAACCAAGGTTGTATCTAATTTAGCAATCCTACTTCATCATTCTTTCATGGTACCTCTGTCACACCATTTACCTTATCTCAGAGTCCTTGGGTGGTAAAAATGGCTCGTGGACTCAGTTACTTGGTGCTTCAAGTCTACCTACTGGGTATCAGAAGGAAAGCAAGGAAATCACTTTTCTCCAAAGCAAACCCTACTGAGAAGTTCTGCTCAGTTACATGTGGAGTCACCCTGAGCCAAAATCAAATGAAAGGGAACTGTTTGTTTTGTTCTATTTGCTCTTTTGTTGGCTCCTTTGGGGTCTACAGCCGATGCAAACAATTTGTGCTCAATTGCTAATGGAAGGTTCTGAGATTAGGAATTCAAACGCATTCAGCAATACCAAAAAAGAGATCCCTGTAAATCTACATCATAAAGTGGAATTAAGTTACTCCCTCAATAAAGATTACAGACAAGAAAACTCTAAGGAAGAGTTCTATTCTGCTATACATCAAGTAACCGTGAGCCAGAATCAACAGCAAAGAGCTTTGGTTTTTTTGTTGTGTTTTCTTCCTCCTCATTCCCTCATTAGTGAGTTAAATGTATTTTTAACAAGTGTACAGTCAACATTTGCATCAGCTCTTCTGAATGAGTTTCTTCTCAGTAACATGAAGGAATGACTTTACACAGACTTACAAATAAAATGTTTTAAGACATATTAAAAATAATAATATCCACACTACAGAGTTTTTCCCTACAACAATAGCTAACACTTAAACAGTCACTTACCCATGCAAACACCATCTCATTTAATTCTCATACAGTAAGTCAACATTATTGTTATTAGATCCATTTACAAATGAAACTCAGAAGGTTAAACTACAGTATCGTTTAACCAGGAGACACTACCGTCATTCATGCATTTGTATTTCCTTCCAGTCACCTCCCCCTTCATCTATCTTTCCACCCATTCAATCAGCTAACAAAACAAACATGGTGCTCATGTTCCCTTTGGATCTGTCAAGTTAGCATGGCATTTAAAAAAAATAGGGAGTGATTGAGTACAGCTGGTACGTCTTTGTCAAAGAGATGTCATTTTGAGCTTGCCGATGAAAGACCAAAGAGTCACTATTGAGAGGCAGGTAAAGTGAGAGAAGAGTGACTAGAAAGGTCCACAGAAAGCAGGAAGGAGACATGCTCTGGAGTGAGTGAGAAAGGGATGCAGGCTACCAAGAGAGGTGAGGAAGGATATAGATGGCAAAACATGGAAATAAAAATATTGTGTTCACTTTGGTAGTACATATACTAAAATTGGAGCAACACTGACAAGATTAGCATGGCTTCTGCATGAGGATGACATGCAAATTCATGAAGCATTCTATATTTTTGCATTGGAAATGAATTGCTGCAGATGCCGGTAGGTTGAAATTTTGTACTCTATCATTTGATTTCTCTTATGATTCATTAAATTTGTTCTAGTCCTTAATATTTTCTGCTTTTATTTTTGATTGAGGTTTCTATCTGTTTTTCTTTGCTATTCATTATTAATTTATTTTTTAATGTTTTTCTGTATATGGAATCTGGATAGGTGTGTCTAAAGAGACAGTAACTGGATTTATGGTTCCTTAATGACATGGCAAAGAAGGTTGGGGGGGAATAGAGAACTAATAACAATGAGTACAAGAGTGACGAGAATGTTCTAAAACTGATTGTGGTGATGATTGTACAACTCTTCTTGATGTGATTGAAATGTTGAATTATACGCCATGAGAATTAAGTGCCAATGACACTGTTAGGGGAAAAAAAGAAATGAAAATATCTTGGTGTACATCAATGTCCACTTGAGAACTAAATTAACAGGGAAAGAAAACTCTTCCAGAAGCCCAGATCTGGTGAAGGCTAGGTATTCCAAGTACTAGAGTCCTGGCAGTAGAGTTGTAAGTGCCTATAAGTCCCATGGAAAGAATCTACTTTAACCTCTTGTTCTCCTTCTGAACATGTAGCTCAGGGCTAATTTATGACAGACTGTGCTCACTTTGCAAGCAGTGTCACAAAGGACTATATCAAAAGACTTCAGAGCCTCAAATATTTGACAACCAGAACATTCACTCCATCTATCAATTTGGCAATTTTACCTGTTCGCCCCACTCCATCCACCTTGACTTCTGGCGACTGTGCATGCACACACACACACACACACACACACGCACAAAAGACATGGGGAGGAGTTGGGGCTCCTTGTCTGACCTCCTCATTTCCTATAGACATGCCGTGATCATTTATGACTCGGAACTCAATTCTCTATAAATATTTACATGTTTCTCTTTCTTAGCACATCTTTGACAATCTGACTAACTGGTTGGTCAGTGGGCCACACGACATTAGTACATTCGGGGTTTTACCAAGCCTGCCTTCACAGTGCCAGAATTACCCTTTGGTAAACACAGGAATCACTAGATTCTTGGATTCAGACTTGCTGAAACCTTTATCTGTTCTATGCCCCCCCACCCCCCCATAAGAACTCCAGGAAGTCTGTCTACATAAGATAGGCAGGATAAACGATCTGGAGGAGAAAACAATGGGGCCAACAGTTTGGGGATGGGGGATGGGGAACAATGGAGAAGGGGATATAGGAGAAGGTAAGAGGGTGTCAACAAACTCGGGGACATGGGAAGAACAAGTGGTATAAAATTGATGGTGAGAGGGCATAGGATGCTTGAGGTGAGAGTGGAACTTGATCAAGGACAATGTACCTGACAGGAATTACCAAAACTTGACTGAAGGCCAAACATGTTAGTGGGACAAGAGGAAAGTAAAAGGAAATAGAAGGAAGAATGAGAAGGAAAGTAAAAGGAAATAGAAGGAAGAATTAGAAGGCAAAATGAATATATATATATATATATATTCATTTGTTAAGTATTAAGGCAGAAGATGGACATTGGGCCTCTACTCAAGTACTCCCTCAATGCAAGAACATTTTGTTTTACTAAACCGGCACTCTGTGATGCTCACCTTCCCTGACATGTTTGCTGAAGACAAAATGGGTGCATAAGGAAATGTTGTCAAGAAAGTTGATGGTGCCTGGCTATCAAAAGATACAGCATCTGGGATCTTAAAGACTTGAAGATAGACAAGTGGCCATGTAGCTAAGAAACAACAAAGCCCATATGGAAGAAGTACACCAGCTTGGGTTATGATTAAGTGCTGATGAAATCAGGTCTCAAGCATTAAAGACCCAAACAAAACCAAAAAAATCATATCATGTGAATGAGAGGGAGAAAAGAGGGGAGACCCAAAACCCATCTGTAGACAATTGGACAGTCCCTTTCAGAAGGATCACAAGCCAGTCAGGATGCAATATAGCCACACAACTTTCCTCTAGCTTCATCATCACCGTTATCATGGTCACAATTCTTCCTTACAAATCCAGCTAGACCAGAGCAAGTATACTGGTATAGATAAGAGCTCACATCACAGGGAACCTAGGACATAAAAATCCCTCAGGACCAACCATCAGAACAGTGATACTAGAAGGGTAAGGATAAGGTTGGGGAGTAAGGAGGACCCATCACCATGATCAACCTACAACCCCTTTCCAGGAGAATGGAAAACAGAAAAGGGGGTGAAGGGAAACAGCAGTCAGTGTGAGACATGAAAAAAATATATATAAATTATCAAGGGTTCATGGGGGAGGGAGATAAAAAATGAGGATCTACCAAAGACTCAGGTAGGAAAAAAAGCTGTTTTGAAAATGATGATGGGAACATATGTGCTTGACACAATAGATATGTGTATGGATTATAATAAGAGCAGTAAGAGTAAAAACCATTTAAATAAAATGATATAAAATAAATAAATCCATGAATAAAATCAATCCACACAGTCAGTACAGCTCTGCCAAGAAGGCCTGGTCGTAAGGCACAGATGTGGGGCAGCTCCAGCCAGTAGGCATTCAGTAAGACTAGTGACTACTGGGCATGAGGGAAATGGATTCCTCTTCAAAGGATATGGGTTTCAAGAGAAGACTGAGGAGCAAGAAAAGATGAGTGGAGCAAGTGTGGGTTTTCATACCAAGCTCATTCACAAAGGTCCAGATCTTGTCCAGTTTGTCCCAACTTTTCCTAGGCTTTAAGCCCTCAGAATAGCCTACCTCAATAAAACTGCCTTGGTTTACCTGGAGATCTTAAACACATCCTACGCTAATAATGTGACCTG